>CAWUFW010000064.1:1775000-2047500 GCA_963921515.1 Calotriton arnoldi
CGTGTGTGTGTATCTGCGCGCGCGTGTGTGTGTATCTGCGCGCGCGTGTGTGTGTATCTGCGCGCGCGTGTGTGTGTATCTGCGCGCGCGTGTGTGTGTATCTGCGCGCGCGTGTGTGTGTGTATCTGCGCGCGCGTGTGTGTGTGTATCTGCGCGCGCGTGTGTGTGTGTATCTGCGCGCGCGTGTGTGTGTGTATCTGCGCGCGCGTGTGTGTGTATCTGCGCGCGCGTGTGTGTGTATCTGCGCGCGCGCGTGTGTGTGCGTGTGTCTGCGCGCGCGTGTGTGTGTATCTGCGCGCGCGCGTGTGTGTATCTGCGCGCGCGCGTGTGTGTGCATCTGCGCGCGCGTGTGTGTGTATCTGCGCGCGCGCTGTGTGTGTATCTGCGCGCGCGTGTGTGTGTGTATCTGCGCGCGCGTGTGTGTGTATCTGCGCGCGCGCGTGTGTGTGTATCTGCGCGCGCGCGTGTGTGTGTGTCTGCGCGCGCGTGTGTGTGTATCTGCGCGCGCGCGTGTGTGTGTGTGTCTGCGCGCGCGCGTGTGTGTGTATCTGCGCGCGCGCGTGTGTGTGTATCTGCGCGCGCGCGTGTGTGTGTATCTGCGCGCGCGCGCGTGTGTGTATCTGCGCGCGCGCGCGTGTATCTGCGCCGCGCGCTGTGTATCTGCGCGCGCGCGTGTGTATCTGCGCGCGCGCTGTGTATCTGCGCGCGCGCGTGTGTATCTGCGCGCGCGCGTGTATCTGCGCGCGCGCGTGTGTATGCGCGCGCGCGTGTGTAGCCGCGCGCGTGTGTGTGTGTGTGTGTGTATCTGCGCGCGCGCGTGTGTGTATCTGCGCGCGCGCGTGTGTGTATCTGCGCGCGCGCGTGTGTGTATCTGCGCGCGTGTGTGTATCTGCGCGCGTGTGTGTATCTGCGCGCGTGTGTGTATCTGCGCGCGTGTGTGTATCTGCGCGCGTGTGTGTATCTGCGCGCGTGTGTGTATCTGCGCGCGTGTGTGTATCTGCGCGCGTGTGTGTATCTGCGCGCGTGTGTGTATCTGCGCGCGTGTGTGTATCTGCGCGCGTGTGTGTATCTGCGCGCGCGTGTGTGTATCTGCGCGCGCGCGTGTGTGTATCTGCGCGCGCGCGTGTGTGTATCTGCGCGCGCGCGTGTGTATCTGCGCGCGCGCGTGTGTATCTGCGCGCGCGCGTGTGTATCTGCGCGCGCGTGTGTGTGTGTATCTGCGCGCGCGTGTGTGTGTGCATCTGCGCGCGCGTGTGTGTGTGTATCTGCGCGCGCGCGTGTGTGTGTATCTGCGCGCGCGTGTGTGTGTATCTGCGCGCGCGTGTGTGTGTGTATCTGCGCGCGCGTGTGTGTGTGTGTATCTGCGCGCGCGTGTGTGTGTATCTGCGCGCGCGTGTGTGTGTATCTGCGCGCGCGTGTGTGTGTGTGTATCTGCGCGCGCGTGTGTGTGTATCTGCGCGCGCGCGTGTGTGTGATCTGCGCGCGTGTGTGTGTGTATCTGCGCGCGCGTGTGTGTGTATCTGCGCGCGCGTGTGTGTGTATCTGCGCGCGCGGTGTGTGTGTATCTGCGCGCGCGTGTGTGTGTGTATCTGCGCGCGCGTGTGTGTGTGTATCTGCGCGCCGCGTGTGTGTGTGTGTATCTGCGCGCGCGTGTGTGTGTGTATCTGCGCGCGCGTGTGTGTGTATCTGCGCGCGCGTGTGTGTGTATCTGCGCGCGCGTGTGTGTGTATCTGCGCGCGCGTGTGTGTATCTGCGCGCGCGTGTGTGTATCTGCGCGCGCGTGTGTGTGTATCTGCGCG
Source organism: Calotriton arnoldi (assembly GCA_963921515.1). Lineage (NCBI taxonomy): Eukaryota > Metazoa > Chordata > Amphibia > Caudata > Salamandridae > Calotriton > Calotriton arnoldi. The sequence continues at coordinate 1,776,800 of CAWUFW010000064.1, forward strand.
CGCGTGTGTGTGTATCTGCGCGCGCGTGTGTGTGTATCTGCGCGCGCTGTGTGTGTATCTGCGCGCGCGTGTGTGTGTATCTGCGCGCGCGCTGTGTGTGTGTATCTGCGCGCGCGTGTGTGTGTATCTGCGCGCGCGTGCGTGTGTGTATCTGCGCGCGCGCGTGTGTGTGTATCTGCGCGCGCGCGTGTGTGTGTATCTGCGCGCGCGCGTGTGTGTGTATCTGCGCGCGCGCGTGTGTGTGTATCTGCGCGCGCTGCGTGTGTGTATCTGCGCGCGGCGTGTGTGTATCTGCGCCGCGCGCGTGTGTATCTGCGCGCCGCGGTGTGTATCTGCGCCGCGCGTGTGTATCTGCGCGGCGCTGTGTATCTGCGCCGCGGCGTGTGTATCTCGCGCCGCTGCGTGTATGCGCCGCGCGTGTATGCCGCGCGCGTGTGTGTGTGTGTGTGTATCTGCGCGCGCGCGTGTGTGTATCTGCGCGCGCGCGTGTGTGTATCTGCGCGCGCGCGCTGTGTGTATCTGCGCGCGCGGCGTGTGTATCTGCGCCGCGCGCGTGTGTATCTGCGCGCGCGCGTGTGTGTATCTGTGCGCGCGCTGTGTGTATCTGCGCGCGCTGTGTGTATCTGCGCGCGCGTGTGTATCTGCGCGCGTGTGTGTATCTGCGCGCGTGTGTGTATCTGCGCGCGTGTGTGTATCTGCGCGCGCTGTGTGTATCTGCGCGCGTGTGTGTATCTGCGCGCGTGTGTGTATCTGCGCGCGCAGTGTGTATCTGCGCGCGCGCTGTGTGTATCTGCGCGCGCGCGTGTGTGGTGTATCTGCGCGCGCGCGTGTGTGTGTATCTGCGCGCGCGCGTGTGTGTATCTGCGCGCGCGTGTGTATCTGCGCCGCGCGTGTGTATCTGCGCCGCTGTGTGTATCTGCGCGCGTGTGTGTATCTGCGCGCGTGTGTGTATTCTGCGCCGCGTGTGTGTATCTGCGCGCGTGTGTGTATCTGCGCGCGTGTGTGTATCTCGCGCACGCGTGTGTGTATCTGCGCGCGCGCGTGTGTGTATCTGCGCGCGCGCGTGTGTGTATCTGCGCGCGCGCGTGTGTGTGTGTATCTGCGCGCGCGCGTGTGTGTGTGTATCTGCGCCGCGCGCGTGTGTGTGTATCTGCGCGCGCGCGGCATGTGTGTATCTGCGCCGCGCGCGTGTGTGTATCTGCGCGCGCGCGCGTGTGTATCTGCGCGCGCGCGTGTGTATCTGCGCGCGCGCGTGTGTATCTGCGCGCGCGCGTGTGTATCTGCGCGCGCGCGTGTGTATCTGCGCGCGCGCGTGTGTATGCGCGCGCGCGTGTGTAGTCGCGCGCGTGTGTGTATGCTGCGCGCGCTGCGTGTGTGTGTGTATCTGCGCGCGCGGCGTGTGTGTATCTGCGCGCGCGCGTGTGTATCTGCGCCGCGTGGTGTGTATCTGCGCGCGTGTGTGTATCTGCGCCGCGTGTGTGTATCTGCGCGCGTGTGTGTATCTGCGCGCGTGTGTGTATCTGCGCGCGTGTGTGTATCTGCGCGCGCGTGTGTGTATCTGCGCGCGTGTGTGTATCTGCGCGCGTGTGTGTATCTGCGCGCGTGTGTGTATCTGCGCGCGTGTGTGTATCTGCGCGCGCGCGTGTGTATCTGCGCGCGCGCGTGTGTGTATCTGCGCGCGCGCGTGTGTGTATCTGCGCGCGCGTGTATCTGCGCGCGTGTGTATCTGCGCGCGCGTGTATCTGCGCGCGTGTGTATCTGCGCGCGCGTGTATCTGCGCGCGCGTGTATCTGCGCGCGTGTGTATCTGCGCGCGCGCGCGTGTGTATCTGCGCGCGCGCTGCGTGTGTATCTCGCGCCGCGCGCGTGTGTATCTGCGCGCGCGCGCTGCGCGTGTGTATCTGCGCCGCCGCGCGTGTATCTGCGCGCCGCGCGTGTATCTGCGCGCGCGCGCGTGTGTATCTAGCGCGCGCGCGTGTGTGTATCTGCGCGCGCGCGTGTGTGTATCTGCGCGCGCGCGCGTGTGTGTATCTGCGCGCGCGCGCGTGTGTGTGTATCTGCGCGCGCGCGTGTGTGTGTATCTGCGCGCGCGCGTGTGTGTGTATCTGCGCGCGCGCGTGTGTGTGTATCTGCGCGCGCGCGTGTGTGTGTATCTGCGCGCGTGTGTGTATCTGCGCGCGCGCGTGTGTGTGTATCTGCGCGCGCGTGTGTGTGTATCTGCGCGCGCGTGTGTGTGTATCTGCGCGCGCGTGTGTGTGTGTATCTGCGCGCGCGTGTGTGTGTATCTGCGCGCGCGTGTGTGTGTGTATCTGCGCGCGCGCGTGTGTGTGTGTATCTGCGCGCGCGCGTGTGTGTGTGTATCTGCGCGCGCGCGTGTGTGTGTATCTGCGCGCGCGCGTGTGTGTGTGTATCTGCGCGCGCGCGTGTGTGTATCTGCGCGCGCGCGCGTGTGTGTATCTGCGCGCGCGCGCGTGTGTGTATCTGCGCGCGCGCGCGTGTGTGTATCTGCGCGCGCGCGCGTGTGTGTATCTGCGCGCGCGCGTGTGTGTATCTGCGCGCGCGTGTGTGTGTATCTGCGCGCGCGTGTGTGTGTATCTGCGCGCGCGTGTGTGTGTGTATCTGCGCGCGCGTGTGTGTGTGTATCTGCGCGCGCGTGTGTGTGTGTATCTGCGCGCGCGCGTGTGTGTGTATCTGCGCGCGCGCGTGTGTGTGTATCTGCGCGCGCGCGTGTGTGTGTATCTGCGCGCGCGCGTGTGTGTGTGTATCTGCGCGCGCGCGTGTGTGTATCTGCGCGCGCGCGTGTGTGGTATCTGCGCGCCGCGCGCGTGTGTGTATCTGCGCGCGCGCGTGTGTGTATCTGCGCGCGCGCGCGTGTGTGTATCTGCGCGCGCGTGTGTGTGTGTATCCGCGCGCGCGTGTGTGTGTGTATCTGCGCGCGCGTGTGTGTGTGTATCTGCGCGCGCGTGTGTGTGTATCTGCGCGCGCGTGTGTGTGTATCTGCGCGCGCGTGTGCGTGTATCTGCGCGCGCGCGTGTGTATCTGCGCGCGCGTGCGTGTGTATCTGCGCCGCGTGTGTGTATCTGCGCCGCGTGTGCGTGTATCTGCGCGCGTGTGCGTGTATCTGCGCGCGTGTGCGTGTATCTGCGCGCGTGTGCGTGTATGCGCGCGCGTGTGCGTGTATCTGCGCGCGCGCGTGTGCGTGTATCTGCGCGCGCGCGTGTGCGTGTATCTGCGCGCGTGTGTGTATCTGCGCGCGCGTGTATCTGCGCGCCGCTGGCGTATCTGCGCCGCGCGTGTGTGTGCATCTGCGCGCGCGTGTGTGTGTATCTGCGCGCGCGTGTGTGTGTATCTGCGCGCGTGTGCGTGTATCTGCGCGCGTGTGCGTGTATCTGCGCGCGTGTGCGTGTATCTGCGCGCGTGTGCGTGTATCTGCGCGCGTGTGCGTGTATCTGCGCGCGTGTGCGTGTATCTGCGCGCGCGTGTGTGTGTATCTGCGCGCGCGCGCGTGTGTGTGTGTGTGTATCTGCGCGCGCGCGTGTGTGTATCTGCGCGCGCGCGTGTGTGTATCTGCGCGCGCCGCGTGTGTGTATCTGCGCGCGCCGCGCGCGTGTGTATCTGCGCGCGCGCGCGTGTGTATCTGCGCCGCGCGCGCGCGCGTGTGTGTATCTGCGCGCGCGCGGTGTGTGTATCTGCGCGCGCGCGTGTGTGTGTATCTGCGCGCGCGCGTGTGTGTGTATCTGCGCGCGCGCGTGTGTGTATCTGCGCGCGCGCGCGTGTGTATCTGCGCGCGCGCGCGTGTGTATCTGCGCGCGCGCGTGTGTGTGTATCTGCGCGCGCTGTGTGTGTATCTGCGCGCGTGTGTGTGTATCTGCGCGCGCGTGTGTGTGTATCTGCGCGCGCGTGTGTGTGTGTATCTGCGCGCGCGCGCGTGTGTGTGTGTATCTGCGCGCGCGCGCGTGTGTGTGTGTATCTGCGCGCGCGTGTGTGTGTGTATCTGCGCGCGCGTGTGTGTGTGTATCTGCGCGCGCGTGTGTGTGTATCTGCGCGCGCGCGTGTGTGTGTATCTGCGCGCGCGTGTGTGTGTATCTGCGCGCGCGTGTGTGTGTGTATCTGCGCGCGCGTGTGTGTGTGTATCTGCGCGCGCGTGTGTGTGTGTATCTGCGCGCGCGTGTGTGTGTGTATCTGCGCGCGCGTGTGTGTGTGTATCTGCGCGCGCGTGTGTGTGTGTATCTGCGCGCGTGTGTGTGTGTATCTGCGCGCGCGTGTGTGTGTGTATCTGCGCGCGCGTGTGTGTGTGTATCTGCGCGCGCGGTGTGTGTGTATCTGCGCGCGCGTGTGTGTGTGTATCTGCGCGCGCGTGTGTGTGTATCTGCGCGCGCGCGTGTGTGTGTATCTGCGCGCGCGCGTGTGTGTATCTGCGCGCGCGCGTGTGTGTGTATCTGCGCGCGCGTGTGTGTGTATCTGCGCGCGCGGCGCGTGTGTGTATCTGCGCGCGCGTGTGTGTGCATCTGCGCGCGCGCGCGTGTGTGTGTATCTGCGCGCGCGTGTGTGTGTATCTGCGCGCGCGCGTGTGTGTGTATCTGCGCGCGCGCGTGTGTGTGTATCTGCGCGCGCGCGTGTGTGTGTATCTGCGCGCGCGCGTGTGTGTATCTGCGCGCGCGCGTGTGTGTATCTGCGCGCGCGCGTGTGTGTATCTGCGCGCGCGCGCGCGCGTGTGTGTATCTGCGCGCGCGTGTGTGTGTATCTGCGCGCGCGTGTGTGTGTATCTGCGCGCGCGTGTGTGTGTATCTGCGCGCGCGTGTGTGTGTATCTGCGCGCGCGTGTGTATCTGCGCGCGCGTGTGTGTGTATCTGCGCGCGCGTGTGTGTGTATCTGCGCGCGCGTGTGTGTGTGTATCTGCGCGCGCGTGTGTGTGTATCTGCGCGCGCGTGTGTGTGTATCTGCGCGCGCGTGTGTATCTGCGCGCGCGTGTGTATCTGCGCGCGCGTGTGTATCTGCGCGCGCGTGTGTATCTGCGCGCGCGTGTGTATCTGCGCGCGCGTGTGTATCTGCGCGCGCGTGTGTATCTGCGCGTGTGTGTGTATCTGCGCGTGTGTGTGTGTATCTGCGCGTGTGTGTGTATCTGCGCGTGTGTGTGTATCTGCGCGTGTATCTGCGCGTGTGTGTGTATCTGCGCGCGTGTGTGTATCTGCGCGCGTGTGTGTGTATCTGCGCGTGTGTGTGTATCTGCGCGTGTGTGTGTATCTGCGCGTGTGTGTGTATCTGCGCGTGTGTGTGTATCTGCGCGTGTGTGTGTATCTGCGCGTGTGTGTGTATCTGCGCGTGTGTGTGTATCTGCGCGTGTGTGTGTATCTGCGCGTGTGTGTGTATCTGCGCGTGTGTGTGTGTATCTGCGCGCGCGCGTGTGTGTGTATCTGCGCGTGTGTGTATCTGCGCGCGCGCGTGTGTGTATCTGCGCGCGCGCGTGTGTGTATCTGCGCGCGCGCGTGCGCGCGCGCGTGTGTATCTGCGCGCGCGCGTGTGTATCTGCGCGCGCGCGTGTGTATCTGCGCGCGCGCGTGTGTACCTGCGCGCGCGTGTGTACCTGCGCGCGCGTATCTGCGCGCGCGTGTGTGTATCTGCCCAAGCAAGCATCTCTTCATTTGGCTTACATTCAAGCATTAATGGAAAAGACCTTCCTAGGAGGCAATGGTCCAACAACGGAGATTAAGCATTTCAATACAGCGGGATAATTCTAGAAAATAATGCGAATTAACCTCATCAGTTTATTGCACTCACCGTTTCCTCGATCAGCACTTCATGATGTTCTTGTAAATATTCCCGGTGTTCGGTATAGTCATGGAATGATGGATAGTGCAGTGTAATATGCTCCTGAATATAAGAACACAATATGTTTACTATTTAGCTACTGGTTTACAAAGTGTGTTTAATAGACTGCCAACAAGGCCCAAGACTTGGGTCGCATTGGGTTGCACAAATAAAACACGCAAGCTGAATTAAACTCCTGATTATCACAGATAAATACATAGAAAGGTCACATAAAATTATTTCAGATGGAGAAATTCATTAACAATGAGTCACAATACTTACTAAGCAATAATAAATCAGATCCTATCCATGAGCTTTAATGTGAGTTATTCCACTCTCTTGCACCCTATCAGGGAAGCTCTATGAAATTGTTTTACTTCCGGGGGGCGGAGCTTGCCGGCACTGAAAATGGCCGCCTAAGCTGAGAGCTCCGTCGAGCCATCTATCAATCCGTCAGGAATCCTGCATTGGAGTGAACACAGTAGCTGAAATTACGCTTCCTTGGAAATCGGAAGACCGTCCCCACCCACTGGTTGTGCTTTTATTGTCGGAGGCGGCCGGATTCCACCGCTGCGCGACGTGATCTCCTGAAACGAACGCGGCCAAGTGAGCCCTGCTGAGACGTGGTGAGGGGAGCTCTGCCCGGCGCTATGGACCTGGAGCGGCCGACGAGAGGTAGAACTGCACGCGGCGGCTCCTTGCGGTGGCGTGGAGTGTGTGCCCGACCAAGGCTCGGGTGCAGACGCAGCCGCCCCCGGGGGTCGACCGCGGCCTACTGAGCGTCCAGGCCTGGACTGAGAGGTGGAGCCGCCCGGGACGTTTAGCGCTCCGGTCCCTGCCTAGTGCGGAGTACCAGCCCCACAGTAAGTCCCGCACCACCCACCACTGGTTCGGACGCAATCTGTGGGAGCGAACGCCGCTGGGAGGCTTCGGCGCGAACTCGGCACGGCGTGAGTGCGAAGGGCCCGGGGACGTGCTGTGATGGGCCCTCCACCGATAACTGTCGTGCTGTCTGACTGGAAGGCTGTGGGCATCCGAGGCAGTATTAAAGTGGAGAGACGCCGGTGGTAACCCCCCGCGTCCTTTCTGATGGCCTGACGTGGAACTGCGGGATGCCTGAGCCACAGAGGTGGGCTGCACCAGCTACTGAAGTGTGTGTATGGGAGAGGAGAGCAGCACAGGCCCATACCACGACATACCGCGTAGCGCACACTGTTGCCCGGCGGTTGTAGGACACGTGGACACGCGGCTGGGGTAAAGCTCTAGTCGTGAGAGCATAACTCATAACGCTCCAATAACCACGCTTGCACGCAGTTCGGGCTGTGGGGCTGATTGAACTGCCATCTTGGAGAGAGGCTACGCGACGTCTGCTGCACCTTGCACGGGCGAAAGACCTGAACGAACCGACTTCTCAAGCCTGGGTGGAGGAGAGCCTAGCCCGACATAGTTGGCCACGCGACAAAGTGTGCTGCGAGTGAGGTACCCACACCCTCACGATGGGGGAAAGTAGATAAATCCCAGCCAAAATTAACCTTTGACCAGCGTAAATCAAGGACCAGAGACAACACAACTGGAGGAGGGCCCCAACGCGCGAGAGGAGACCCCGGAGCAGATCGAAGGAGATATCCGCACTATGCTGGCTTCTATGCAGAAAAGCCTGCAGGCTAGTCTGTCTGCCATAGACTCTAAATTGGACTCTCTGTCGTACCGGATGGACAGGATGACGGAGCGTATGGACAAGCAAGTAGAGAGGATTGATATGGCGGAACGCAGAGTAACCGAAGTTGAAGAGGCACAGTCAGAAATGAACACAGTGCAGAAGCAAATGACCAAAGCGCTACAAACCCTGCAAGATAAGGCGGAAGACCTCGAAGCCAGTTTCCGGAGATGTAACATACGTATTACGGGTCTGTCAGAGTCAACGCAGGTGGGGAACATGGAGCTCTTCGTGGAAAAATTGCTCCACACCCTGCTGGGCCCCGACAAGTTTTCTACCATGTTTGTGGTGGAAAGAGCACACCGCTCTCTGGGCCCGAGACCTACCCCCGGGGCCCCACCGCGACCCATCATTGATAAACTCCTGAACTACAGGGACCGGGATACTGCCTTGAGGCTAGCTAGAGAAAAACAATCCTTGCAGTTTGAGGGATCTGCGATCTCGCTCTATCCTGACTTTACAGTTCGAGTACAGGAAGCCCGCAAGCAATTTGCTCCACTCAAGAAGCAACTGCGAGATCAGAATATCGACTACGCCATGTTATATCCGGCGAGAATGCGAGTGAATAGGCAGGGACAGTCCAGGATCTTCACAGACCCCAAGGCGTTGCAGAAGGCACTGAAGGAGTGGGCAAGAGACAGACGGCGGAGTCCGGAGCATGTTACGATAGAAGGCGCTGATGGAGGAAGGCTGGATGAACAGGACTAGCGAGAGTGCACTCCTTCTGGACAGATAAGATTGGGACATTTGGGGGGTGGCTTGATAAACCTGTTGTTGCGATGTATACGGATGCCGGACTACAGCTGGGGGTTGAGATGCAGCTCGCTAGAGGTCTGGGGAGGGATCACATGCCTCAAAAATGATGGTAGCTGCACAATTTGCTCAGGGCAGAGAGCTGTGCCTCCTAACAGGACAAGGAGAATAATTGGCACACTTCATGTGATATCTAATGCGAACTGACAAATAAGATGGCTGACGGTAATGGACAGTTTGCCTACCGTAGTTTTTTTTTTTTACTGCACGGGCTGGCAACATCCGCCTCCGCGCGTGCACCGCAACTTGAGTATTACATCGAGTACAGCGATAACAGAACTGTTAGATGTGATCTTGTTATGATGGTGTGGCGGAGCGCCGCCAGAGGACTCCTCCTCCAGGGCTTCCGACATCGGGGAGATGCCGCCTTACCGGTCACCATGTCCCCTCCTCTTTTCCCAGAACCCTTCGAGTGCCGCACGCTGTCCCTTTAATGCGGGGTTGTCCCTGGCCTCTCCGGCCGATCACGTGGTCGGGTCAGCTGGTGTGACGGGCTGTGAAGAGGAAGCGAGGAAGGACTCGAGGGAGACACAACGGATCGGGATTAGAGCCGTGGAGACGCCGGAAGCAGGACTCCAGACCTTTCTCGTAGGACCAGGACTGGGAGGACTTCGGTGCGACGCGGAAGCAGGAGTGGAGCAGAGGACGAGAACCGAGCAGGAAGAGGAGACGGTGCCGACGGAGACGCCGCCTTCCCGAAGCAAGGAAAGAGGGGAACCGGACCCATACCGGCAACACGTGGAAGCCCGCCACGGCCCAGGAGGGTCGTGGCTTAAAAAGGTACGGGACCAGCTGGGGGCTGCGTGGGAGAAAGGGAAGCAGGGTGGAAGGGACGGCTAGCCTGACAGTCTGCGGTACCCGAGTATTGCTTGTACCTCCAACAAGAAGCGCGATAGGGCGTCACTGGTGTCGGTCGGGTGTTTGTTCCTTCACTCCCTTTCCCCTAGTTTTCCACCAAGCACCACAACGTGTCCCTCACGAGCCTTTCTGTTTTCTTTCTGGGGTTACCCGTCTGGATACCAAGGAAGGACCCGGGAAGCAGACGCTGACGAAGTTCCTTTAATGCTGCCTGAACAAGGACTGGTCCATTACCCCACTCTCTGAAGGAAGAGAGAATGAACGTTTATGTTGTCCTAACTCCATTATACCCCCTTTGAGAACACGGTTAATAAACCACTACCTTCTTTACTCAGTCCCCGTCTCCTTGTCTCCATCTCCTCTGGGCCACAGATGGTTAGGGGTTTTGTGGGGGGGGTTTCACCAATGCGCTGTTGGGGAATGCTTGGCGTGGGGGGAGGGGCACTGAGACAGACACACTGTAGAGTTTTCAAGAATGTCAGGTTTGAATGTACAGAACTACCTTTGGGTCCGGCCGCACATCGCTACCCGGGCTATGCACGGATACCAATCGAGGGGAATGATGAGTCAGAGTGAACGAGATATGGACACACACACGGTGCAGAGAACCCCGACTTGGAATGTTAGGGGCCTCAATGATCATAGAAAATTACGGAAGGTCATTGCTTATCTGGTGCGACATAGCATAGACATAGCATAGACATAGCCCTGTTACAGGAGTCTCATCTACCCTCCGAGCAGCGCCATGTTTCGCTGCAGAGGTCTGTTGGGGAACACGCATGGGGCGGGTTTCACTACTCATGGGAGAGGGGTGGTAACTTGGGTGAACCCGAAGTCTCGCCTTAAACTGGAACCAATTGATACGGATCAGGAGGGTAGATATGTTATATCAAGATGTATAGGGAAGGGATTGGACTTAATTTTGGTTAATGTATATGGCCCGAATTATGATAACCCGAGATTCTTTACTTCCCTCACAGAAAAGTTGCGAGTCCACGCCGGGAAACTTCAACTCTGGGGGCGCCTCACGGCAGCGGCCCACGCCATCGCAGATGCAATGACGCAATTAGAACTGACGGACGTGTTGCGGAAACGGAACCCAACTAGAGGCGGGTATACCCACTACTCAGCGTTCCATGATTTACATACAAGGATTGATTACTGGCTGACTTCACAAAACCTATACGTGAGGGTTATGGACTGAACTGTACTCCCTCGTACTTACTCGGATCACTCCCCTATTCTTTTAGTTGTGGCCACCCCGGGGAAACGGATTCCCCCTTTTACTTGGCGCTTCCCTCCATACTCCCTGCTGGATGCAGCTTTTAGGTCAGAGATGGCAGAGGCGATAGACACCTTTTTTGCCTGTAATATTGGCTCGGTAGACACATTTGCACCTGTATGGGAAGCGTTTAAAGTGTATATTCGTGGGATAGCCATGTCGAAACACTCGGGGGTGCTTCGCTCACTTCGAAAGCGTCTCTCCGATTTGGAGGGCTCCCTTAAATCACTAGAACGCCAATTGGCTGCTGGCGCATCGGACTCTGACGCAGCGGCGTTCAAAACGCTCTTAGATGAGTACCATGAGGTGGCAGTTGCGGAGCTCAAGCACCTAGGAAAATATGCGACGCACGTACGGTGAGGGAGAATGCCCGGGAGCAGTTCTGGCCTCCCTCCTGAAGAAGCGTGGGGAAGCCACGGTGGTGTCTGAAATTAGAGACGAACAAGGAGAGCTCATAACGGGGGAGACAGCGATATTGGAGCGGTTCCGTCAGTACTACTCGACAATGTACAGCTCCCGTAATGAGGGAGTGGAGTCGGAAATGTTAGACTATCTGACACATGTGAAGCTACCTTGGCTAGCTAATGAACACCGCGAATATCTAATGTGCCCACTTGAGAAAGAGGAAATTCTTACTGCTCTGGCAGGGATGAAGGCGGGTAGTGCTACCGGGGTGGACGGGCTTACGGTCTCTTTTTATAAAGAATTTAAAGACCTATTGATCCCACACTTAGTTACGTTGTTTGAGGACATGGTGGCCGACGGTATTATGCCGCCGTCAATGAGAGAAGCAGTCATTGTAACGATATTGAAACCGGGCAAAACCCCAGATGAATGCTCTTCGTACCGACCACTGTCCCTACTAAATGTGGACACTAAGCTATATGCGAAAATCCTTGCTAACCGACTGACACCGCTAGTTCCATACCTAGTGGCCCCAGAACAAGCAGGATTTGTCCCAGGTAGGAACCGGACCTATAATTTGAGAACAGCTTTTGGGGCAATACAGCACACCAAACAAGACGTGCAGGCAGTGGCGGTCTTTTTGGACTTGGAAAAGGCCTTTGACTCGGTTGAGTGGCAAATTATGAAGCTTGTTTTGACAAGGATGGGGCTGGGCAATATGTTTTACTAATGATAGGGGTCTTGTATAACTCGCCAACCGCCAGAATAAAAATTGGCGACTCGGTTACGGACCGGATATGCATCACCAGGGGTACACGACAGGGATGCCCTTTATCCCCGATTTTATATGCGCTGGTGGCCGAACCGTTGGCATGCGCATTGTGGGAGTACCATAATCATAGGGGCATACGCTTCCCGACCTACCGGCTCATAGTTACCACGTATGCTGACGACACGCTTCTCTACGTTCGAGACCCTGAGAATAATCTGTCCCCTATACTAAGGGAAGTAGTGAAATTTGGTGTGCTCTCGGGTCTCAGAGTAAATTGGGCTAAGTCAATCATTTTCCCTCTCACCCCGATCACTGTTCCTTTTACACCCGAATACCCGCTACAGTGGACGACAGAGCCAGTTCGATATTTAGGCATAATGCTGCATACGGACTCGGAGGCAGTGTTCCGGGAGAACTATGGGGTGGCTATTAGTAAGCTGGGGGATGATATAGAGAAATGGATCCGGCTGCCGCTGTCACTGCTTGGGCGTATTTCGATCATGAAAATGGTAGTACTCCCACGTTTTTTGTTCCTGTTCTCCAATATCCCTATGGTCCTCCCCGGGGTTTTCTTCCGCACACTCACCATGCTACTGACTAAACTTGCATGGGCAGGTAAACAAGCCAGGGTCAGATGGGATGTTCTTAGACTTCCTTACTGCTTAGGCGGGCTAGGGGCGCCGGATCTTGACTTATACTATAGGGCAGCACAATGCGCACATGCTTATCAGTGGATACACGGCTCTCCAGACACTCTGCATATACAAATAGAGTGGCATCCTCTCCTCTTCCGCTACCCACCATGTTGTTCACAACTCCTGACCGCAGGACTGGGATCCTAGACTCCATTAACGCGACGAGACATGCCTGGCATCACCTGTTGAAGTTACATTCTGGTGCGATTTTATATTCCCCGATGGCCCCCTTAGAGTGGTGCCATTGGCTGCCCGCGTGCAAAGATACAGGAGTGACTAAAGCCCTTAGTTCCATGGGAGCGACGACTATTGGGGAGCTGTTCCTAGAGGGGAAGGCCAAGACATGGGAACAATTTGTAGGGCCTGACAATAATGCTACACTGCTACACAGATTTCAATTTCACAGAATGAGACACGCAATGTTATACATCCTAGGGACTGACCTAGACGAGCCACCCGAAGTCACACCACTCACATATACTATTAAGGCGGTTTCACCCAACAAAATTGTACCAAAAATTTACAAACTATCATTGGGGTCTCGGACAAGCTACTACACACCAAGTCGAGACTAGCTTGGCAAATTGATCTAGATAGACAGCTAGACGACGTCACTTGGAGGTATTGTTGCGACAACACGAAGCGGATCTCGCTGAATGGGAGACACAGGCTCTTCCATTTTAAGTTCTTAAATAGGGTGTATTACACGCCGGAGAAACTGTGTCGATACGGACTGCGAGATACGGCTACCTGTGATCGCTGTGTGGAACCCAGGGCGGTTTTTTTCCATTTAGCTTGGTCGTGCCCTGGAATTAGCAACTTTTGGGTCCTGGTTGTAGGAGAGTAGGATCTGCCTCTTATGGTTACCCCCACTTTTTGCTGGTGTATCACTGTTTTTAGACTTTAGTCTGGCTGGGGCCCTGCTATTCAGGACCCCAGCCTAGCTGCTTCCTCTCTAAATTGATTCCATGTACTTTAGGTACATCCCAGATTGGATTCTGAGGTGCCCTTATATGTCCCTAGTATATGGTATACTATGTACCAAGGGCATAGACACCCCAGAGGCCTACCAGGGGCTGAAGCATGTATTGTGCCACCCCTGGAAGGCCCTCCAAAATGACACCACAGGTCTGCTACTGCAGCCTGGGTAAGGTGGTGCATGCACCCCTTACTGTGGTATAGGCTACCTATATCACTACCATTGCACACACATATAAACCTATAAGTCACTCCTATGGCAGGCCTTAACAATCCTGAAGGCAGAGTGCTTGGTTTTTATGTGAGAGGGTGCCTCTGCATGAGCAGGCCCCTCTGCAGCGTTCGGAGTCAATCCTCTGGTGCTGTTTGTGGTGCAGCCTGACCATATACTCTTAAGCGCATTATAACCTCGCGTTAAATGCTAACTTTGGGATGGCTGCACGGAAACATGTCGTGTTTGGTGTCAAACATCTTGGAATACTACCCCCCCGCCAGTTCTGGCAGCGGGGGTAGCAATCCACCCTTCTAGAGGGAGAGACATGTACACACCGGCATACCCGGTATTAACTTTATAGAGCCCTGGCATCACAAAATGGATGCCGCTGCCACAGACACGGGTCTGGCCTCCTGCTGCTGACCGAAACTCCGGCAGGGGAGGCCTGGACAATAGGTTTCCTGTCGAAGGGAGGTGTAACCACCTCCTCAGACAGGATAGTGTGTATTGGGGCTGGGCGGGAGCACTCTCTGGTGCTTTGAAGTCCTGCACTGGGGGCACATTTGGTGTCCCTGTGCATAGCCCAGTTCAAACCGGTTGCAGGGGCTACCTGCCCCTGCTCTGCCCCTGCTCTGGCGCGAAACTGGACAAAGGGAATGGGTGTAACCATCCCTCTTCCCTGACCCTCCCATAGGTGGGTCCCCAGAGTATGTCCAACCCCTAACTTGGTATAAGTATGGGACCCCAGTCCTTAGGACTTTAGATTACCCTGGACGAAACTCTGAAGCCGAATCCTGGACCTTCGACGCTCTACTTCAAGATTAGAGGACTGAAGAATCTCCCTTGGGGTCAAGGAGTGACTCCCTGCTTGGCAGGCACCTAAGAAGCAATTGTCCGGTCTGCATCACTGAAGCTCCCGCCAGATGCCGAAGTCTTTGCAACACCAGAGGTGGATTTCCAGACTTCCCCGAGGCTGCCCTGAGACCCCTGCAAAGCTGAGGCACGTAGCTGTCGTGGGTAACGTGGAACCGTGACCCCTGGACACAGAGAACTTTTGCAAGTGCATCCTCTTCCTGGTCTCCCACAAAGTTGTGCTTTGGGCTCAGAGTAGCCCCCGCCTCCAGCACCGACTGCACCGAAAATCACTGGCCTCCACTCCACGAGTGTCCTGTGAGCCAGCTCCAAGTGCGTACACACGAGGCTCCTTCGTGGTCGCTAATCCGTTGGCTAGTGGGCCCTCCCGAAGGCAACTCTTCTTCTGCTTGGGCTTTCCTGGTTGCTCCAGACGTGCCCTGACTTACCCTCGCTGGGTGAGTCCCCCAGACCTTGCTGGTCTGCATCAACATCCTTTCTTTGTTTCCACGTGACTTGTCGTTGCCAAGGCTTGTTGGGTCCAATCCGGTTGCCGAGACCGCAGCAATCGACAGACGTCGTGGGACAGCTCGAATCCAGCTCCTGGTCGTCGTCGACGCCTCCTGGACCTCGTGGCTGAAGAGTCAGGACGACCGTCAACCTACCTGAAGCACCCGACATCGGTGGGCATCTGCTCATCGCCTTCCTGGTCACTGGCTAGTGACCCAGACTCTGTCCCCTCTGCTTTCAGGTCCTTCAGATCTTTGATCCACTCTTGGATCCACCCGGACACTTTCGACTTGGTCGCCAGCAGCCTGCTGCAGCAGATCGCCATTGAAAACGACGACGAAACCCGACACCAAAAGACACCTATGCACCCGGCTTCCCTGGGTGAGGTAACTAGAGTACTCCGGTGCTCTCGTGGGTATTGACTCTAGAACGAACTAGTTCTAAAGGGGTTTGCTCCAAGTCCTCTTCTAAGAGTCCTTTCCTTTTAAAAACCTAACCGCGACTTTCCCCATAGAAGTTAACGGTGATTTGCGGCTGTGTTCCCACACTGCACGCGTCCCCCGTGGGTCCCCTGTGTCACTACCTTGGGTGGTTCCTTGTGGTCCAAGCACTTCTACAGGCTCTGGGCCTTGTGTCTAGCTCAGTCGTGTTATACCACTTTATTGGTATATGGTTTGGTACGCCCCTAGGGCCCAAATGTGTATTTGTGCTATTACTGTTGATATTTGACTTGTAAACTATGTACTTCGAACTCTAGCCTCAAAGAGACTAGAGGGGTGTGTTTAAGACTAAATACATATATTTTATATATATACCTGGTGTGGTCCTCTTTCATTTGGTCACTCAAGAGATTATAGACTGGTAAAACAAGCTGCTTTACATTCCTTCAAGACTTAGCCTGAAGGATGCTCTCCATAGCTACCACTAGGATAGCTTTCAATAAAGGTTGTCTTTAACCTATCTCCATAAGGGGTTGTTTGGACTGGTGCAAGGTGCCCACTAGAACTAGTGGACAGCATATACCAGGCCAACTTACCACACTGGTATTTAAAGAACTAAGCAATATCATAGACTCGCAGATACCACCAGACCCCATACTGGCTTTGTTGGGGTACTCTAAACCACTTCCTAAAATGGTTCGCAGGTTAGTAGACATGGGTTTGTTACTTGCTAGATGTTGTGTAGCACAGCGCTGGTTAAAAGGCCCGCTTCCCTCTATCGCAGACTGGAGTAGAGATATGTTGTTTTGCAGCACGCAAACAGAGGTTTATAGTGAGCTTCTCCCCCCGCGTAGTCGAACGAAAAACTTCTGGGCGCTCTACCAGACATACTTGCTGACTAAAGATGAGATAACTGGTGGTGAAATGACGGAGGCGCGAGAGGGAGGGGAGATGGTAGAGCACTAACTACAAAACGGATATAATAAGGTGGCTGGGGATTGGGCTGATAACTGCACGTCAACGCCGAGATGACATTGACCAGGGTCCTGTGGGCCAGGTTATCGATAAGAGCACTTCCTATGTTGTAATTTATGTTACTCGAAATATTGCTGACCCAGGGGATATCGGCTGCGAAAGTTCACTGTAGGATAACTACCGATACGACTGTATGTAAGTTGATAGGCTGCGTAGCAGCCCTTCTGTACAAACCTGTCTTTTCACTGCAGGAAGTCTTGTCTCTTTGTTTTGCTGATAAATTGTTTTACTTCCATTTTATATACAGAAAAAAGGAAAGTATTGAGAATTGTACCACATCAATCTAAAGCTAGCTTTTCAAAGTATACTAGACACTGCATGCAAAGAGTATGAGGAGCACTATCGCACAGGAATGGAGAACATATTTCCATCACATATCCTAATCACACCCAAAAGCAAGCCAGGTCCTTTTCTGGGGCCAAGAACATAGGGGCTCCACTACTACAGAGACCTAGGTAACCTAGTTTGAGGCCCTGCATTCTTGAAGCCTACCTGCCCCTACCTTAAGCTTGATAGGTGTTAAGTAAAGTCATTTAGCAACCAGGGCGCACTCCTACTCCAATCCTGACACTTCTACCCACCCTGAAGAAATGATGTGGCGAGTACAATTAACTTCAGCTCCAATGCCCATCATCTCGTTCTTCAGCTTGTGGGCACTACAAGTAAATGTATGAATCAGTGAGTGGAGGGAGCCTGTGGTCTGAGTGCAGATGCGGTCAGGTGGGAAGTATGGCCTCCTACTTCTCTCAGCCTCTCCTGGGTTAAGTTGCCTCACATAGACTGCCTTTTTTGTTAATCTTCTGACAGGGCCAAATTTGGCAATTAGACAGGCAGAAACATACATTCCTCGGACTCCAACACGGCTTCTCTCGCTCTCTTTTTCCCCCCCATGTGTCCTCTTTACAAACACCAGAAAACCTACTTTATAAAAGTCAGCCACATTGTTAAAGTGCTTCAGTTCTTTACTAAAGGCTAAAGACTCCATACAAAAGCATAACCAAGGCTGACTACTTACAATCAAAGTTGACACACACACACACAACCCACCCCCCCCCGCGCCCGCTATACCGTGTCAAATGTTGGCCAAATCAACATCAGCATCAAATCAGTTTGCATAAAAAGCACTATTGTCTGACCAACCAAAAGACAAATAATCCCCCCAATTGAGACAAGCCTTGGCATAGCCAATAGGTCTCGCCTTTGGGACCTTATAAGTTTTTAGCCATGCAGCACATTATTCTGGGTGCTTAACATTTACAGGTTTTACTACTTGTAGCACTGGGTGGGAGATTGCAAGCAAAACAAACGTACGCCGCATGATTGAGAAGAGGAAAAACTTCCCTTTAATTTACAACTTATACTTTTAAATACAAACAAAGAATTATCGCCACCTGCTCTCGTTGCTGCGGGGGGTAAAGAGGTGATGGCAGCTCTTATGCCCCCTTGTGTTAGCCTTCCTCAGCGCTAGGCGGTCGATGTAGCGCTGTTGTAGGTGAGGCAACCAGTGTCCCCCAAGAACTACACCGTGCATCACTTGCTTTGGATGTCTCTTGGGGCGAACTGATTTATTTATACATTTTCTGCTCGTCTTAGGTTCGTACATAGTGAGAGAAACGACCTTTCAAATCAGAAAAAAACACCCCACTGGCTCTGATTTATCTAACTACCATAAATGTTCGTTTTTTACATTTTTTTTTTATTTTAAATTACATGCTTTTCTCAAAACGAGACGCAACAAATCCTTCCCATAAAAGGAGCACCGATTTCGATTGGATGTTATCTGGATTGTACGTACACTTGGGTTAAACAAAAACTCTTATACAAAAAAACGAAAATGCGCTTGGCATGAGAGCAGCACTAGCCGTGTGCATTTATTGTTTACATTGTTTGCCCTCTGCGCACCCCCTTTCCGCCAAACCCAGTCCTGACAGCCAATAAAAATGGTTACATTGTCAGGCTGCTGAATGATTAACTCTGGGGCCGACATGCAGGCTCGGCCAGAAAAGGGAGCAGGAGGCGGGGAGCTGCAAGGCACAGTCAGAAGGGGCCCTTCTAGGGAGGCTCTAGATAAACGGGCGAATGCAACTGATTTCACCGACTCTCTTTCTCGACAGAGTTTTAAACGTGCACCACATGTGCTATCTGAGCAATACGATTTATCAAAAGCCGTAGACAGCATTAAAGCGAACTAAAGACTAAAAAAACAAATATTCGTCACAATAGGTTAGTGCAAAGGATCAACTTTACCTTGTTTTTCCTGTAATTAGATGGGTGTATGGCATTGGTAGAATGCAAACACAGGAACAAGCACGGCACAAAAGTGAAAGCGACCGAGAGACAGGCAAATGTGGGGCCGTGTAAAAATAGCAGAAAATTGCGGTTGATCTAGCAATGGAGTCCGATTGATTTTTGCAGTGCTGGTAGGCTTTTTTCGTGTGCTAGTTGGATGTGGCTGACGGCTTGAGAACTGTGGAGCTGTGTTGAATTTGTGGCATGCTGCCTACGTGCCAAGCCATTGCAAAAAAAAAAAAAACATGAACGCGCGCCCGCGAAACTGAAAGCCACCACGCTAATTGAAACATGATACAGACCACATGGAGCCCTGAGCGCCGCTGCTCGCTCCCGCAAGGTGGATGCCGCCACACGCACAAGTGTCAGAAAAGTGCAGACCGATTCCAAAAGGTCATCTCCTAGAGCAGTGCATGCGGGCTGTGCTAGGCTCGACCTAAAAAAAAATGGATACTCCTTCAACATACCCTTTGATACACATGAAACACCACAAAGAAGTGCCTAGATTAAACTCAGTCTAAGATACACTGACACAAATGAATAGGAACCTAAAAACTGTACATTCGGGTTGCTAAACACATACAAACATTAATAAAAATTGTATCAGGCTCTGGTTCCTCCAGTCTGATTGATGCCCTTCCCAGATTTGCACAAAAGCACGCTTAGATATAGAATGTGCTATGCTGCCACGATTATGGTGGTTGGCCCTATATAAATGCAAATAACACTAATAATTATTTCCTGCAGGACGGCACACAATATTTAGGAGCTCCGTGTATATACATTGTTAAGTGCCCTGCTAGGAAGAGCAGGCAAGGGGGGTGGGGGGGGGGAGGGGGTTGGGCACAGAGATTGGGCTCCCTGGTCAGAAAAATTGAGCCACCTAGAGCATCAAGTGCCCTCACTTTGTAATGCATCCTAATCACCCCAAATGCATTACCAATTAAGGTTTTGCACCTCAACTGGGTTAGGATTAAAAAAAAAAAAACACACGTTCCCAAGCCTCGATATCACTAATGCACAAAATCAGCAACCGACGCAACTGCAAGATTAATCCCAAAATGCATGTGTGTGTCATTCATAGACTGATAAACAGACATTATGCTGAACACTAAATTCACCAACCAGTTTCATACAAAGATTTAAACACCTCAGCTGGGGCTAGAAAGGCCACACACCGAATATTATCAACTGGCAAGTACTTACTAGTTAAAATTGAGCCATTAGATGATAATCAGAGAATCAAACTGCTCCATATCAGACTGTTAATCTCTACTTTTCAAGAGGAGCAGTAACACGAGCGAAAGCAGCCTGCCCCTCATTTTGTCAATGATAACCTCTTACAGAATCCCAGCTGTGTCCTACAGGGTGCAAATGAACACAGCAGTTACAACCAAACAGCCTTAAACAACAAAATAACAGACAAATTAACAACAAATGAAAAGGCATCTTGCCACTACTTCTCGGTTCTCAGCAGAACTAAGGTCCATGAAACAGGTTTGCAGAAGGCAAGAAAGAACTTGGCGCACTGTTTATAACAATAACGAAAAGGCCAAATATAACAGCTGTCTGCCCAAATATAAAGCCATGATTAGCAAAGCGAAAACCTTGTTCTTCAACACTAAAATTGAGAATGCAGCTAATTTCTCTAAGGAATTATTCGCCACAGTAAAAAAGCTCACCCAAGCCCCCACTACTCGGCACACTGTCCGTAACTAGGAGTTTTGCAATTCAGTGGCCGAAGCCTTCCGATACAAAGTACAGGATGTTTTTCACACCTTTTCTTTAACCCCCAACTCTAAGGAACGAGCAATCATCCTCCCTAAAACATGCAACGTTAACACAGATTTCAATTCATTCAGACCCCCTTCCCACACCAAAGTAGTTAAGCTTCTTAAAACGACTATATTAGGCTCTCCTGAGGACCCTTGCCCACCGAGAACAGCCAGTTTGGAAGCTGATGTTATCGTCCGTAAGCTGGCGGATTTATTCCAACTGCTGTGCACCTCCGGTTCATTCAATTCCATTTGGAAGAAAGTTATTGTTTTAGCGCTGATCAAGAAACCATCACTCAATCCAGATGATCCAAACAGCTACTGGCCTATCTCTTGCATTCCACTCCCGGCCAAAATATTTGAAACGGCCTTAAATAGACAATTGGGTGAGTATATTACCAAGAACAACTTCCTTGACTCCTCACAATTCGGCTTTCGAGCCGGGCACAGTACCGAGTCCGCACTCATTAAGGCCACAGAAGAGATCAGGCAGTCTCTAGACACAGGCGGCTGGGCCACCCTGATCCTGCTCGACTTATCGACGGCCTTTGATACAGTCAACCATGGGCTGCTTGTGGCGCGCTAGATCAGGATCGGGGTAACTGGTTCAGCCTAAAAGCTAATTAATTAATTCTTATCTGGACGGGTGCAAACTGTTAGACTAGAGCAGAGGTCTTCAATCTGTGGGGCGCGGACCCCAGGGGGGCCGTTGAGTCATGGGAAGGGGGTCGCGCTCTTCATTTTGCAAAAAGACAACGTCACAGACAGTTAATTCCAGTAGTTAAAATGCTTCAGCTGGAGTGTTATTCAGGGACTCTCCCATGCTGTGAAATCGAAGCCAGGCAGACAGCTAAAAATGCCTTTCTGCCAGTGTGCTGCTGGCCTGAAAGAAATGCAAGTGTGCACAACGAGTTAATCTGCAAATCCTTTACATTTGCAGATTAACTAGTTGTGCACATTTGCATTTCTTTCAGGCCAGCAGCACACTGACAGAAAGGAGAGTTTAGCTGTCTGCCTGGCTTCAAATTCACAGCACAGGAGAGTGCTGTTGCAGTTACTTGATCAAATCACTTGAAGCTTTCTGAGTGGTAGTGCAAAGAGTTAACTGAGCTGTGAAGTGCATGCTTTTAATGGTCATTGTATTTACATAGCGCTTACTATCCCTGAGAAAATGTTGAAGGGACAGTTATGTAATAAAATTGCATTACATAGAGTCTGGGTATTACTAAAATCTATGGGCCTCATTTACAATGAAATGGTGTAGGCTAGCGCCACATGCATTTTTGCTGTGTTGCCGTACGCCAATTTGAAAGGGCACGAAGGGATATATATATATATATATATATATATATATATCTGTAACTTCAGTTATCCAGTATTGGTATCTTTCATAGATTCACATGCTTAGAATCATCCCCGCCGACGAGGTGGGAGTCTCACGGTACAATAAAATATATACATAATAGTCATAAAAAACATTACACAATAGGCTACTATGGACAGTAAAGTCACTACATTAGCCTATCTTAGTCCTTTTGCAAAAAGAACCAAACTTGGAACACAGCCAATCAGGCTGCAGCACCCTCTTAGAACACTCCACAGAGAGGCAAACCCTCAGATTTTCGTAGCACAAGTGACAGTAAGCATGTAATAGTAATAAGGTAAGCCTCTCCGGGGAGGAGGGTGGGTCGCATGTGAATCTATGAAAGATACCAATACTGGATAACTGAAGTTACAGGTAACTCGCTTTCTTATCCAGTATTGGGGTATCTTTCATAGATTCACATGCTTAGAATCAGAATAGTTAGCAGTAAAAAATCCTTAGTTATATAGTGGATGGTGGGTACCATAAGAAACACAATAGATACCTCGTAATACCAACATAGCAATGCAATATAACATTCTAACCCTAATAAGGGAAGCGTTATCTACACAATATAATATATGAAAAACACAGTATCAAAACAGAAAAAAAACAATACACCTTGTATATGTTAACATGTAATGACAATCACCTCCTTACAGAGGCTTACCTTATTTAAAAAGGTTTCGCAACACTGCTTGACCCACAGCCGATTCAGCTTCTGTCGCCAGATCGAGACAGTAATGCTGTGTAAAAAAGTGTGCACATTTTTCCAGGTCGCAGCACGGCAAATCTTCTCCAAAGGTACTCCGGCAAAAAGAGCAGTAGATGAGGACACCGCCCTTGTGGAGTGAGCCTTGGGTTTCACAGACAAAGGATGCCCAGCTTTAGTATGGCAGAATTGGATAGTAGATGCAATCCACCTTGCAATAGTGGATTTTGTAACAGCTGTTCCTGGCTTTTCACCACCATAAGAAATAAACAATTGATCCGATTTTCTGATGGACACAGTACGTGAAATATAGAATTTCAGACATCTTTTAACATCCAAGGTATGCAAAGTCCTTTCAGCAGATGAAGACGGATTGGGAAAGAAAGAACGCAGTATAACAGGTTCATTAAGATGGAATGCAGAAGGAACTTTCGGAATAAACGGATTAGTTCTGAGGAGAACATAATCATTGGTGAATTTCAAATAAGGTTGTTTGATAGTGAAAGCCTGAATTTCACTGACTCTCCGAGCAGAGGTGAGTGCCACTAAAAGAGCAGTTTTCCAGGAGAGGTACGAGGTCAGCCTTGTGAACAGGCTCGAATGGATGCTTCATGAGCTGTTGTAACACCAGATTAAGCTTCCATTCTGGAGGAGGAGCTTTGATGGGTGGAAAGGTTCTGAAAAGCCCCTTTAAAAATTGTTTGATCAAGCGATTAGAGCAAAGGGATGCAGCTCCTGCAGATCGTCTGTAGGTCGAGATAGCCGCTAAATGTAGCTTAACAGATGCATACATAAGACCAGACTTAGATAATGAAAGAAGATAAGGCAGAACTTTATCTGGAGAACATC
Organism: Calotriton arnoldi; assembly: GCA_963921515.1. NCBI lineage: Eukaryota > Metazoa > Chordata > Amphibia > Caudata > Salamandridae > Calotriton > Calotriton arnoldi. The sequence continues at coordinate 1,800,166 of CAWUFW010000064.1, forward strand.
GTAAAGGATGTATATCTTTGTCACTGCACCAAAAACAGAATCATTTCCATTTCAAAGCATAAGTCTTTAAAGTAGAAGGAGCTCTTGCCCTTCCAAGAATATCTCTACAATCCTGAGGTAAATCTATGTCCTTGAATTCTGTGAATCCAGAAACGATGCATGAAGATGTAATTGGACTGGACGAGGATGAAGAATCTGGCCCTTGCTCATTGATAACGGGGTCGGAACTGCAGGAAGACGGTATGGTCTGCGTTTGGACAATAGGAGAAGCTCTGTAAACCAATGCTGACACGGCCATCGCGGAGCAATGAGAATCATGCAGCATGGTTCCATTTTTAGCTTGCGCAGAAGTCTTGGTAGCAACGGAAAGGGGGGAAATGCGTAAGCAAAGATCCCTGTCCATCTCATCATGAAGGCGTTCCCCCACGAGCCCTTCTCCGGTTCCCAACTGGCAAAGAACGGGCACTTCCGATTGATTTTGGAGGCAAAAAGATCTAGATTTGGTCTGCCCCACATCTGAAATATGTGATCCACCACTGATTGATCCAACTCCCATTCGTGACAGGACTTCGAAGTCCTGCTCAGAGTGTCCGCCAAAGTGTTGTGAATTCCCGGCAAATGTTCCACCTTGACCGTGATGTTGTGAGAAAGCAGCCATCCCCAAATGCTTTGAGCTTCTTGAGACAGAATGTGTGAACGGGTACCTCCTTGCTTGTTTAAGTAATGCATGCAAGTGTTGTTGTCGGTTCTGATGAGAACTGTTGACCCTTGAAGCCTTGGGAGAAAAGACTGCAACGCCAGGAAAATGGCTCGAAGCTCTAGGAAATTGATATGCATTTTTGCCATCGCAGAGGACCACTTTCCTCTTATGCAAAGATCTTGAAGGTGTGCGCCCCACCCCTCTAGGGAGGCATCTGTAGTCAGGATGAACTCCGGCACAGAAGGAAGGAAAGTTAGCCCGATTGAGACATCCTTGGAGCGCATCCACCAAAGCAGTGCTTCTCGCATAATTGGAGTTATTTTCACTAGGTCGTCGAACGACCCCGAGATCTGCAGCCATTGACGGTCTAGTTCCTCCTGGATCGGCCTCATCCTTAGACGGGTGTGAGGTACCAACAATATTGCTGAGGATAGTATTCCCAGGAATGATTTGATGATTCTCACGGAAGCGAACCGTCTTCTTTGGAGGTCTGATGCCAGAGAAATCAGACGTGACTGCCTTTCTTTGGACAAGAATGCCTTGTCCTGGAAGGTATCCAGAACTGCCCCTAGAAATTGAATCCTTTGAGAAGGATAAAGAACCAATTTTTCGGTGTTGAGGGACAGCCCCAGGGATTGAAATAGTTGAAGACATGTGGACGTTGCTCGAGAAACCTTCTGAAAAGAAGGAGCCTTTATTAGCCAGTCGTCCAGATAAGGGAAAAGTTGTATGCCTTGAAGTCTGAGGTGAGCTGGCACCGGGGCCAGGAATTTTGTAAAGACCCTCGGGGCTGAACGTAGACCGAAGGGAAGGACTTTGAATTGGAAATGAGCACCTGCCACAGTGAAACGAAGGAATTTCCGATGTTTGGGGTGAATGGGGATGTGGAAGTATGCATCCTGGAGATCCAATGTTGTCATGAAATCTGCATGGTCCAAAAGCTGACGGATCTCTTGAATCGTGACCATGCGAAAGGATTTCTTTTGAAGATACTTGTTCAGCTTTCTTAAATCCAGGATAGGTCTCCATTCCCCTGACTTTTTCTTTACTAGAAAAAAGCGGGAATAAAACTCTTTCCCCACCCGAGAGCGAGGCACTCTTTCTATCGCTCCTTTCGAGAGCATGGTTTTTGCTTCCTTCCTGAGAAGAGCAAGATGCGGAGGATGTTTCTTTAAAGGTGGTTGAGGAGGAGGAGGGATGCTGACAAATTCCAGGGTATGCCCAAATTTTATAATATCCACGACCCACTTGTCTGTGGTCAATTTGTTCCATTTGTTGAGATATCGGGATACATTTGGAATCCTGAAAATAAGGTGTGGCAGAGCTGCTGCATGTGCTAGGAAGTCGTCACTGTTTTCTAGCAGAATCCCTGCCTTGTTGAGGCTGTCGTCTTCTATTCTGCTGTCTATAAGCGGCAGCTGGAGGGTTTCTGTAGGACTGCTGCTGTTGATAGTTATATCTTCCCTGATAGCTTTGGGACTGGTATCTTTGATAGCCACCACGAAAGGAATAAGATCCTCTGCCCCTGGATCCTCGAAAAGGAGTTTTCCTATATTGTAAGGTGCCAAGGGCTCTGGCAGTGTCAGTATCTTTTTTGATGTTTAGCAGAACCTCATCTATACGTTTGCCAAAGAGCATATCACCATCGAATGGCATGTCCAGAATCTTTGTTTGGACCTCAGGTCGAAAAGTGGTAGATTTCAACCACCCCTGATGTCTGAGGACTGCCGCTCCAGCTAGTTGACGAAAACCTGAGGAGGCTAAGTCCATAGATATATCAATTACTTCGGATGCAGCCCTTTCTCCTTCAAGGAGAATTTTTCTTGCCTCCTGCTTCTTGTCATCAGGTAAGTAATCGAGATATGGAGCAATGTCCGAACATAGTTGGCGGTCATATCTCCCTAGAATCGCCAGGGAGTTTGTGGCTCGAACTGAAGCACCCGCCATGGTGGTGAATCGCTTACCGATGTTATCAAGGCGCCTCCCATCCTTATCCGGCGGTGCTGTTACAGGAATGGATGGATTCCGAGACTTACGTTGAGCAGCCGGCGAAATAACGGAGTCCGGTCTAGGATGACCGGATAGGCAAGCAGGAGCATTATCTGGTGCTTTGTATTTTTTATCGATTCTAGGTAGAATCGCAGACACTGAAAATGGATTTTTCATTATTTTAGTACCTTCTTCCCAGATATGATCTATAATCGGGATAGAACGGACGGACTTCCTACTCTGGTCCTTAAAATCGTAAAGGAAACAATCTGTTTGTTTCACAGATACAGGAAGATGAAACCGGGTTGCTGCCCTCTCCATAATTGCGTGAAAACCTCCAATATCTTCAGGAGGGGAATCTACTGCCTGAGGAACTGGCGAAGATGGCGTAGGAATCAAGTATTCATCCCATTCATCCACAGTCCTGGGCGAATTTGGTAGTTCCCCATCCTCTGCGGCAGTATCGTCATCATTATCCTGGACTAAATGCTGCGCAGGTAAAACATCCTGAGGTTCATCAACAGGGACAGACGGACCTGCGATCTGCAAAACAGGAGGCGTAGTAGATTGTGTTGGAACAGGCGCTGCTGGTGGAAAACGTACATGATAGTCCCTTAACATAGCCGTCAGGTCTTGCACCAAGGCAATAGGCATTTGCACCACAGGTTCTTGCTGGAAAGAAGTCGCTTGAGGACCTCGTAGTGACTCACAAGGGTCATAGTACTCTTCCTCATCTTCTTCATCCTGATATTTGATCCTGAGTTGGGAAGGATTGCATGCTGGGCTAAAAAGTTCATCATCCTTTGACTCCTCAAGATAGTGACTAGGAGGCAAGGGCGAAATATATGAAATGTCCTGAAAATAGTTTCTTGATGGGAACGTCGACGATAGTTTTGATGTCAAAACTGGTGTAACCTGTAAAGATGTAGGTCTCTTACGCTTCAGCGTCAACGAGATGTACATGGATGGTGAGTCAGTTCCAGCAGAAATAGCTATAACAGAAGCTACCGCCGACGTTGTCGTCGTCGACGGAAAAACCATAGTCGACGATGCTGTCGTCGTCGAGGCCACTGTTGTCGTCGACGGTAGACTCGTCGACGGGATCGTCGACGGGAGTTGAATCGTCGTCGACGGCAGGTGTCTCGTCGTCGACGAAGTAGGCGTCGACGAGAAATGACTAGTCGCCGACACTGGTATCGTCGACGAAGCAGGCAATGTAATCATCGTCGACGATGCCGCCGTCAACAGAACGATCGTCGACGGCGGGATGATCTTCGTCGATGAGGAGGAAGCACTCACCGTCTGAGGAGATTTCGTCGTCGACGGTGGTTTCTTCGACGTCGAAGGAATCCTGATAGTCTCAGAATGAGTTTTTGCTGTTTTGAGGCAGTTTTCATTGAAATTCTCCCTTTTTCACCAGATTTCTCCTCTGAAGAGAATGAAAGCTAGAAGAGTGACCAGTCTCAGAGTGAGGCTTCTTCAAGGTCTTACTCTGTCGCTCAGGGGGATCATCAGATCTATCCCTCTTCTTGGTTAGAGGGGTGGACACCTGAGGACTAATACTGCCATCATCTCCTGAAACGACATCAGATGTAGTTTTCAACTTTTCCAGCCAAACCAGCAATCTTCCTTCTCTGTCCTTTAAAGTCTTGGCAGGAAAGGTTCTACAAATCCTGCAGTCTTTAACCTTGTGAGCTGGGTAAAGACAATAAATGCATTGCTTGTGGGGATCCTCAAAATGTAGTCTCTTCTTCCCACATGAAGAACAAGGCAAAAACAAGCTTTTCTTTGAAGAATCAGACATAGCTACTCACAAAGTTCAACCAAAGGTGAAGAAAAAACTGAGCAGAGCTCAGGGAGACTCCCCGTCACACATCGTGCGGTAGAAAATCTGAGGGTTTGCCTCTCTGTGGAGTGTTCTAAGAGGGTGCTGCAGCCTGATTGGCTGTGTTCCAAGTTTGGTTCTTTTTGCAAAAGGACTAAGATAGGCTAATGTAGTGACTTTACTGTCCATAGTAGCCTATTGTGTAATGTTTTTTATGACTATTATGTATATATTTTATTGTACCGTGAGACTCCCACCTCGTCGGCGGGGATGATTCTAAGCATGTGAATCTATGAAAGATACCCCAATACTGGATAAATATAGCATTCCTGTCCTTTCTGCCGGCGCGCAATTTGGTGCCTAGCCCCAACGCAGGCACCCTTGTTGGCAGGATTGTTCTTGTGCAGGAATGCACATCTTCTTGCACAAAAACAATCTATGGAGGCTTTTTCCTCTTTCTATGTGTGCTGCACATACAAAGAGGAAACAATTGAGGAGAAATAAAGATATTTCTCCTCATTACGCCCCACCCTGGGGAGGCATACAGTTTTGATGCATCCTCAGGTTTTCAGATCCTTGTAAATTTGGGAATGTGTCAAAACCCATGGGTGTTGCGTGGGAAAACCCACCACAACACCCATGGAACACCCCCGACGCAGTGTAAGGCAACCATATCTAGGAGGCCATGAAAAGCCACGCAAAGTGACTTTGCATGGCCTCGTAGATATGGGTCTGCACTCTGCGCAACCAGAGCGTGATAAAAAGTGACGCACCGGCAGTGCAAGGGGCTTGTAAATAAGCCCCTATATTTTGGAAGCACCATTTTATCGTAAAACATTTTGCGCTTTTTGTAGTGGTCGATCTTATACTGTGTGTAATGCAAGTATAAAATAAAGACTTACATATTCACAGTGCTTTCTGTCACAGGCTTTGACCTCATAGCACTAAAAATACACAAGTCACTATTCTCCACTGCACCAACCACGATTTAATTCTGTGGCTCTCTGGTTTCACACCGACCTTTGCAGATAGAGGTTTCATAATGTACTATAGTGCATTTCCAACAAAGTAACAACTTTTTAAATTTATTTTTTATTCATTGAAGCTGCCCGTTATTTTATATGTAGCTACCCGATGGTGTAAAACCTAAAAAAACGTACAGAATATTTTGTTTTTTGGCACACCTTTGACCCAGCCCCCATGTTCAGACTCTCAAGGCCCTCCAGCCCGTCAAAACATGACTGAAGTAAACAACAGCAGCAAACTAATATAACCAGGAGTCAGTTTTTGCTGAAATAGAAGCATTTATTTTCATAATGTTAAAAATACAAACCTTTATAGAAAAACAGTATGAAGGAAGATTAAGGGACCATATCATTTCCTACCCTGAAATTAAAGCATATTACTTAGACCTTACAGTTAATCATTAATGACTGCAAATGGCATGTTTTAATTATGATGAATGATGTTCAGCTATCTCCAGTTACATGCAGCTGTAAATGCCAAGCCATCAGCATCTCATGAAATATAGTATGATTTTCCTCTGATGCCGTGCAATAAAGTTGCAGCCCATACATTACAGCTGGTATACCAAGGGCCACTGGGATTATGTGATTGAACGGCCCCAGCGATTTTAGCATAATTATAGATGTGCTGCATTTGCCACATAATCCATCATCTGCCGCATAATCTGCTGATTTTAACAAAAAAAAATTCTTTACTCTAAAGGTTCAAAAGTTACCTTAAAAGCAGCAACAGGTGTTGCTGCTCAGTAGCGGGCCCTTTGTAAAGCTGCACTAGTCACCTTTTTGTTGCTTATTGCTATATTTGGGTGTTAAACTGATACTAGCGAGGTGCAACCACAGATTGACCGTTTCTCTGGAGATCATTTATGGTTAATAATCAAGAGAGAATGGATCACTTGTCCTGTATTATTACCAGGGTCTGGGGTTCTGACCGTCTAGAAAAACCCTCATTCATGTTAAAGGTAACGGAGCGGTATAGCTTAATTTTCCGCTTAGGTGATTACGTGAAAAGCATCATCATAGGGTCCTAATATATGCTTTCCTCCACCTGCAGGGAGACCAACTGGTGATTACAGTAGTGATCAGGAATGGTGAGAGTGCAAGTGAAGTGAGTTTAAAATTACCTCCATCTCTCAAAATTAGGTTTTATTCTGTTGGAGATGGGGCAAGGTTAAAAGGCAAGGCGGTGTGCGTCTAGAAGGGCTACTGTTCTATAGCACCTATTTTAAAAACGTGAGTGGTCGACATGTTTCAGCCCCATCGGTGCCCAGTCGGGTCAGAGGGCTTTCTTCAGGACCAATGTGTGGCACGTAACTAGTCCGTGACATGCGGAGGTAAGCTGTGCACTTACTCTTGTTCTCAGTGAGCCTATTGGGCACTGGGTGGTTATGGGTCTATAGTACCTATAACTGGAAAAAGAAAAAAAGGAAAAAGACCATGACAACAAAGTATAATGTTAATTTAACACATACATAGATTTATTGCGATCAGTGTCTGTCGAGAAGATGCTCATAATCAATAGTTATTTAACTATACGAAACTATATGAGAGGGAAGAGTAGAACAAAAGAAACGCACACAATTGGTTGCAGTAAACGTGGCATAGAACACCTGGAGTTCAGTACATATTAACTCCTCTTTTTCATAGGAACGTGATTAGAACAATGAAATGAAAAACTGTACTTCAGGGCGAAGGTTGCGCTCTATTGGAGAGTGATTCTCCCTGTGTGAATAGTAAAAGCACCATTGTGGGCCGGCAGCGCTAGTGCTGTTAACGTAGCTGGAATACGATTGTAAACTGCTTCAGGAGTTGCAGGCTTTAAATTAAAAGTTATTACCTCTTTGTAGGGAAGGGGCGCTTATACTAGCGTGGGTTTGGCCTTTCAATGCGTTAGTGGCATCCAAAAATGCAGAAAAATACACCGCGGATAGAAGGCGGAGCTGGTGTCAGCGTGGTAGCGACCTGGTAATGATTATAACATTAATAGTTAGAGCGTCCAAAGGGTAGTTATCTATAAAAATGCTATTGTGGTGGAGTTACACGCTTCAACTTCATAGATATTTATTGCTAAGTGTATCGTTTATTCGCCTAATCAAGAACGCGGTGCTTCTTCCTGCATTACTTCGGCTTTTTTTTTTTTTTTTTTTAAGTAAGAGCACGATGAGTTACAGACAATTATTTCCTCAGTAATTTTACATTGCTGGGAAGCGGTGCTGGTGTCAGCGTGTATACGACCTGGTAAAAACGGACACTAAAAGTGAGCGTGTTGAGGCATAGGCTCCTGGGCCGTCCAGAGAGATCTTAGTTTGTGTGCCAGAATACTACTGAAGCCCGATGTGTAGACCCGCTAAATAAGCAGCGTGCGCTGCGTGTACCCATTATCAGGCAAATACATTGTTCTTCTGCTAATTAGCTTCCTCATGGGACGAGCAGAGTTAACTGCTCTCTAACGGTCAACAGAGAGGGAAAGAGTAATTACATATTTGATAGAGGGGCGTGCAACTGTGTGCCGGCCTCCCGTTTCAATGGCCATACCTCGAGGAGTCTTGGTCACGACTTGTGCTCGCTCCGTCTGCTGTGCCCCGGTGATGAGGGCCGGTAGCCGAGCAGGTTATGTAGCCTGGGCCGGTGATAGGGCATGGTAAAGAGACTATGCCCGGACGTTCCTTAGTCACTTATTGTGACAAGGTGTGTGTTTATTTTAATGTAGATGGCGATCTATTCTGCAAGTCATTACTTTGTGAAAAAAGATCGACTAATAAAATAATGTCAGGACTGTCTACTTATGGGTTATAATTAATTCCTTAATGTAAAAACGTTGAATAATGAAACAACTTATGTGGGGTATTACAACTAGGCCATAATAATGGCAGAATTATATTGTGGGTCTCTGCTTTTTTAAGAATGGGGAACGTGGAGACAGTAGGTCTCACATTGTCACGTGTGTCGTGATCAATGTCTCTTGATGGCATCATAGAGAGACTGTTGGTTAGCTCCTGCGCGTTGTAGGCTACTACTTATCACTCAAGGTCACACTCAATCATTTGAGTGTCAAAATGTAAATGTAGGATCAAGGGTTGGGAAGAGTATAAGTGGTAGACTGTTTTTCTACTCCTTGCTCTTCATCTGCGATCTTATTCATTACGCTTGTGTTCACGTGTGTTGCCAGATTTTCGGATGTCAAGACAGTGATAGTTCCTGGCCTTGTTCAGAGGTGACCGTGGTTAACATTCGCTGATTTTTGCTGGTATCCATTCCATTGTCAGCATGAGATGGTATGCCAAGGGATGTTGTCATTCAGCCCTGTTTCATAAGAACACAATCGTAATGAACACGATCGCAGATGAAGAGCAAGGAGAAGATCAACAGTCTACCACTTATACTCTTTCCAACCCTTGATCCTACATTTATGTCACGGTCTTTTTCCTTTTTCCAGTTATAGGTACTATAGACCCATAACCACCCAGTGCCCAATAGGCTCACTGAGAACAAGGGTAAGTGCACAGCTTACCTCCACACGTCACGGACTAGTTACGTGCCACATATTGGTCCTGAAGAAAGCCCTCTGACCCGACTGGGCCCCGATGGGGCTGAAACATGTCGACCACTCACGTTTTTAAAGTAGAACAGCAGCCCTTCTAGACACGCACCGCCTTGCCTTTTAACCTTGCCCAACCTCCAACAGAATAAAACCTAATTTTGAGAGATGGAGGTAATTTTAAACTCACTTCACTTGCACTCTCACCATTCCTGATCACTACTGTAATCACCAGTTGGTCTCCCTCCAGGTGGAGGAAAGCATATATTAAGACCCTATGATGATGCTTTTCACGTAATCACCCAAGCGGAAAATCAAGATATACTGCTCCGTTACCTTTAACGTGAATGAGGGTTTTTCTAGCCGGTCAGAACCCCAGACCCTGGTAATAATACAGGACAAGTGATCCATTCTCTCTTGATTATTTACTTATCGCCTGGGAGCCAAATGGATCTCAGCTTCTCTCTCCCTTGATTGATTACGAGAACATTTATGGTTCTCAATGATAAGGAATACCAGGTTCTAGAAATTATCAGGAGGGGATTCTAACACCTAAAAAATTTTGACGGGGGCTTTCGGCATCAAAAGGTTTGAAGACCACTGATCTAGAGGAATTTGCCTGCCCCTCTTTCTCTCTATCCTGCGAGGTTCCACAAGGGTCTTCAATCAGCCCTCTTCTGTTTAATGTTTACGTTATCCCGCTGGAGGATCTCATCCGATCCTTCGGTTTTGAAATCACCTCCTATGCTGATGACACCCAAATTGTCGTCTCCCTCGGAACAGATGACAGGGCGGTAGCGGAAAGATTTTGTGACTGCATGAGAGCGGTAGGAAATTGGATGGCGAATAATTGTCTTAAACTGAATGCCTCCAAAACGGAGATGATGGTGTTCAGTGCTCAACCATCCTTTTGGATGCCCAAGTGGTGGCCCACCTCCCTACTCCATCTAGGTGTGCAACAAACTTAGGAGTTCTTTTAAATACAAACTATCCTACAATGACCAAGTAAATGCGGTCACTTCAACAGCTTTTTTTTCCTTGAAACTGATCAAAAAGGTTCTTCACTTTCTTCTGAAACCACTTAAAAAAACAGTGGTCACTTCTCCAGTTGTATCAAAAATCGACTATTGCAATGGGCTTTAACTCAATGCCCACTGTCAAGATTTAAATAAACTGCAAACCTTACAGAACGCAGCAGCACGATTGCTAGGTAATATCCCCAAGCGCAGATCTGTCTCTCACCTTATAGCCAAGCTCTACTGGCTGCCGGTCAAACAAAGGATACAATTCAAAGCTCCGTGTACCGTTTACAAGGCACTACACTGAATGGGTCCAGACTTTATGAAAAAATGGTTCACTTGGTACATACCTTGCTGCTCCCTCAGATCCGCTTCAGCCAAACTCATCTCCGTCCTGACATTTAAACGTACTAGTTGGGGGGAGGCAGAGGCTTCGTGCTAGGAGCCGCAAAGGCGTGGAACAATCTCACTTGGCACATTAAACCCCAACTCATGGACTACCTGCACTCAGCTAGCAGCAAGACGCCCTTTCTGGGTATTCAATCACTTTATAAAAACAATTAACATAACAAATTAACATAACCTCGGGTGATACTTGTGAAAAACTAGCGCGATGACAAGAAGTTTCACTAGCTACGTTTTAAAGACTACTGCTTCTTTGATTCCTTCTCCTACCAAAATTGCTTCACAACTGTGAGAGAGGCATCACTGGTTTTAAAAAGCCAGCCCACGCCTTTAATAAACTAAGCTACCTATACTAATTCCAATGCTGTACACCCCCTCTTCCTACTGGTTCTCTTTGACCCCTCCTTCAGAGAATGCGCAGGACTTATGCTGTGCATGGACTAACAACTGGTTGTAAGGTGCTAATCTACATAGCTGCACGAGATCAGCGTTTTCTGTGTGGACACCACAAATTGTTCACCTTTCGTTGGACCCTATATTTTTGCTGGTTTTAGAACAATGTGCACTTTACCCCTGCTAACCAGGAGTGAAGTGCCTGTGCTTCCCCTTTAAACATGGCACACTGGCAAATTCTTAATTGGCATATTTAACTTGCATTTAAGTCCCTAGTCTATTGTACAAAGTGTACCCAGGGCCTGGGAATTGAATACCACTTGTGGACAGCAGCACTTATTGTGCCATCCACTACAATGGTTGTGCAAACATGGCTTAAGGCCTAACAGTTTAACAGTGGAAAAAGTACAATTCGACCTGTCAAAATAAAGCTCCCGTTTAAATAGTAACAAGTCGCCCCTACATAGGCCTTGTAGCTCCCAAGGCAGGGTGCCTGCATGGTATGTACAAATTGGACATGTAGAAAATTAAGGCTTGGTTCATATCCTGGCAGAGAAAGAACTCCATCACAACAGCGTTGAAGTTCCCTCTCCGCCAAGACTATAGTCTGCCTGCTCAATTTAAATACAGGCGACCATAGGTTGACGATGGCAGAGACAACTCCGTTTCCACCGTGGTCAAACTCCTCCAACGGTCCTACAGAGGAAGGACTGTCCGAGATTTGGCTATCTGTCCACGCACCTAATTTAGACCGGCAAACATATACCAGTTTTTCAATGCTCGTCACAGCCAGGGAAAACCAGGGGTTAAGGAGCATTCAAAAGTGCTCAATTCCCCCCTCACCAAGGGAGGAAGTTTCCATGGCGAGAGGCTCAATGTTTTTTTAATTTTATTTTCAAAAAGAAAATCCTACTTTGGGATTTAAAATAATAATAATAATAATAATTTGTAACTTTGACGTACGGCTCCATGACGTTTGACAGAGACATCCGCCAAAGTTAAAATGCATTGGCAGGAACGACCTTGCCAGCGATTCCTTCCAATGCTTGAAATATCTGCTGGACCAGCAGCCAGTAAAATCTGGCAGGCGGTATGTCCGTCAGGGTAACGGGGTAATTTACTCTGTTGCCCTGACGGACAACAGGCAATACATCAAAAAATAAATTGGGCCCTTAATGTTAACAAGTCCTTACAGTGATTAGCACCCAAAAGGTATCTTCAATGTGGCAGGCATAGCTATCCTATGTAGAAAACAAGAGTACAAATTAAAATACTAAATCTGAGGAATGGGACCGGCACGAAAAACAATTCAACAACTATTTTTTAATAGTTATTGAAAGTCCAATTCAATGATTATGTTGGATTTCTAATAACTCTTAAGGGAAAGTAACTTTTAGACAGTTACCCTTTACCTGCCTGAACGGTCAGAAGGCGAATTAACATACAAGTGTGAAGTAGCGACTGTATCTCAGAAGATAACCTTGCAACTTGAAGATCAAATGTTTCCAGCGCAGATGTTAAGGCCACATCTTCCTGGAACAAAGCAGCTTTCACTTTGCTTAAGGTGTCAAAGCGCGCATTTCAAAGTCACAGCTTTGCCTCCCTAACTGTACGAGCAGGTGGAAACAATACTTGCGTACAACGGGTCACGACCGCAGAAACTGTCACCAGATATGCAATTCCCGGTTTCATGCAGCAACAACTCTGTTAGTTCAACATCAAATAACTCCCATTAGAGAGCAACCTGAAGGTCGGGCGATCACAGCAGCTGGAGAACCCTTCCGATATCAGAACAAGTTAGATACAGACGCGTTACATGTGCCGTGCAGCGACACTTCCCTACACGCTAAGGAATGTCCTAAAGTACTCTAGCAGTCTGTGCAGCTAAAAAACACAAATTCAGTATCACTATTCCTACAGCAATATCTAAAAGGTAAAATCCATGGCTCATGTAGGTAACCTTTCCCTAGCGCTTCATATCTGCCTACTTGATGGTGCTATAAACAGTATTGAAAGTGGAATGTCGATATTGGCAGAGAAATAAAGCCGTGGATTATCCAATCCGCTGAAGGTGTTTCACCAACAGTAAATGGTAATTTCTCTAACTTCTCTATGTGTAACAACGTGTATGTCGCATCCTTCCTTGCCATTATTTTTTGCTGTTTTGTAAGATTGCAAGGTAAAAACAGAGCTGTGGCATTAAGGTGTCGCCATAGTACGAGACCAGTGTGAGGTGTATGGAGGGTCCAGCTCAGTAACATGACAGCCCTAAGCATGTGATTACTCATGCTGTTAAGTAGACCTGTCATCCTGTATGATGTCTATTGCCGACGAGACAATGTTACTCAGAGAGTATATTCTAGTAGACAAGATGGTCATACCATTATCAACTACCGCCAAAGCCCTTTCTAAATTTGCCCTGTCAATCTCACGCAGTCTATCTGCAACCTCCTGCTCAGGACCATCCAAACTTCATTGTATATTGCATACAAGAAGCGCTTTTGACTTGCTTTTCAAGGACTTAGAAGAAAGTCCTGTAGTCCCTTGTCATCAAAGAGAAGGCACTAGTGTTGTTTCACCTGAGACAATGGTGAGGTCTTTAGCCAAACAAGGCACAACTTCCCAACACTGTATGTGGTTACCACCCGAGTGTTGTGTTTGCACATAACGTGGGTCAGGTCTGATGACCTTAAACCCTTTTGTGTCACCCATGAAACATGCCTGACATCCGTTAGTGTCTAAGGGCCTCGCTAACAATCCCCTATGATTGGTGCCCGATGAACTGTATGTGTCATTGCGAAGCACGGTGTCCAGTGTTTCTTCCGTATAATTCCTGAACTGCTGCCAGTCCACAAATGTGGGGATCTTTGTTGTGTTCAAATCCTTTATCTTGGCCCGCCAAGATATGACATTTGTTGCACAGTCTCGTTCTGGAAAATAATTTGGTGCGGTACAAGGCATGCTCTAAACAAAGCCTCCTTCCCCTGAACCTGCCATTCCTTAGTTCCCCAAATCGATTTCACATCTACAGTGTCCCTCCAAAAGTCAGACCCTTCTGTGGACAACTGGGAAAGAAAAGAAGCAGAATATATCAGCATTGTGTCTGTGAGCATATTTTTTTAGCTGGTGCCAGCCTATAATAATACGACCCTGGGTCTGCTGAATCATGCCTCACAAATATGCAAACGTCTGTGCAAACGTGTTGGAGCTACCCAGTGGTGGTATAGGGTAGTATTCCCATTGTTTATAATTAAAAACTGCACGTGGAGTACTTGCTTTCTGCAAAAAAATGATGATCATAATGTTGAAAAAAGAACATTTAATCTTAATTAGCACTACCAATAAACAGTTCATCGGAATTATAAACAGTTGAATGCTCTAGGTCTTCTAGCATCTCGTGCACTGTGTTAATGTCCCAATCATCATAAACAGAACTAGAGGCGAAAAAGTCATTTAATGATAATTTGAACATATATGAAAATTTTAAAACTTCAGTAGGACCAAATATGTCATACGATACTCTATCCTAAACAATTCCATCAGGAACTGGAACAGCAGAGATGTTCACCAGGGAAAGGTCTCTTCGCACTTTGTGTGAAGAAGAATGGGATGTTAAAACCAAGTTCACAAGTTCAACAGCAGAGCGTTCTGGGAGTTAATGTTCATTCAGAATCAGGAAAAGATGGTCACAAAGCCAATCTAAAGGAATGGGAAAAGTAACGAAATTGTAATCCAAAGGTATAACCATGGAGTAACAAAGTACGTCTTCTTCAGCCAAATGTATAGTACATGCAGCCTGCCTCAAATAGGTGGAAGAGGAAGTGGAGGTGAATCTGATGCATCCGAAGAGAAGTTAGTTATCGCAGTTTATGAAGTAGCCTGCGGCACTTCGATCTATTTTAGACAGCTCTGGATCTTCCGTAGAACTTGGAGTTTTCTCGGACTGTGTTACATTGATGTAGACACTGTCCGTTTTAGGTTGTAGAACAGAAACCAGTGTTTCTGTACAAATTTGATTGTATGGTATTTATTGATGAAGCAGGTAGATGAGATACTTTGTTGCTCACTATCCCCAACCGGGTAGTAGAGGCTTAATCAGAGATCCAAGCTTCCAACAGGATTTCTTGTATGGTAGTGAGAAGAGTTAGTTAACTACCCAAGAGCCTGCGCCGTCTACTGTGTCGACCCGGCCCCATGATGTGGTTTGATGAGATCTATTGACACAAATCTCTTGTTTTGCCAGCAAGCGGCGGTAAAAGCACATTTTTGGTACCTTCAACAGCCAGGACAGGTGGCTCTGTCAAATGGCCTAAATTCCTTTTTGTCCACTATTTTCTCAATCTTAGGGATCCAACAAGGAATTGCTGGTGCTTCCTTCACTCCTCCAGTGGAGGTGTGTTTTACTTGGACGTTGCTTTATGCGTCCCGGAAGCTGTTGAGTTCCTGTAAAACATCCAAACGTTCAATTATTTCAGATGGTATTTCTGCCGCCACTGTGCTGGGACCGTCGAGGTTGGTACCCACATCTTCACCCCGAACAGGGTCTTGCAAGGAGTCAGACCACCCACGGATTTTCTAGGCAGATTGTTTAGTGCTCTTTGAACCCCATATAGGTGATGGACCCAACTGCGACCTGAGCCTAATACCCTTGCTGTTAAAGTCCCGGTTTTTCCTCTCCACAGCCAAGTTTCCCTCAGGATGGTATTGGGAAGAATACTATACGGTCACACCCAATCTTCTCATGCTGTCTTTAGAAGCCTATGAGGCAGACGCCGGCCCCTGGTCAGAATGGAATGTGCCAACTGCGTATGTCCCAATAAAGACTTACAAGTCCTTTATAACAGTATGGGAGTCAGCCGATCGCTGTGGCCAGACTCATAGGAATCGAGAGCAGGAATCCACTGTCCCATTTGATTGTAAGGGGCAGCAGTGGCCCAGGTAAATGCATGTGAACAGCTTGTTTGAAATCAATAGTGGTGTCTGTGGTGGGCGTACTATGGTGGAAGCCTTCATCTGCTGGCAGAGGTCACATTTGAGGATAAAGTCCTTAGCCTGCTTGTAAAGACCTGGCCACCAATAGCGTTGCTGCAATAATTAAATTGTAGCCGCCACCCATGCGTGTGCAGACGCTAAGTCCTCATGTGCTGCTAGGATTAAATCTAACCTGCAATCTGAATTTGGTATTACTCTTTCCCCCACTTCGAGAATAGCAGCAAATGGTATGTTTTGTGCACTTAACTGGTAGGAGTACTTTGTGGGAAAGTCTTTCAGAAGGTGGGTGCCTTTGATACAGCATTGACACCCACCATAATGTCTCGATCTGTTATCGTACTGCAACGAGTTATTGCAGCGACTGCAACAGTTTGCAGTGTTGCTTTTGCGGCTTCATTCGCCATCAAAATCCTTACAACATGTACACCTACACGTTGGTGACCCAAGGTGTGAGTCACATAAGTCCGTGGCAAGCATGCTTTCAGCTTAGCCACCTGTCCCCAAAGCATTTTATGTTTTATTGTATACCCTTTAGAATCTCTGAATCCATTCGGGCTCCAGTAGTATAAGTATTAATTGTATGATTGAACACAATAATACGAATCACACACTATTAGTGTGGGGAATCCGGGATCCGTATTCTCTGAGGGCAAAATCAAATCTTTACGTTCTGCCAGCTGTGCTGTGCAGTCACCTAGTGATATCATGCAAGTCTTTTCAGGATGGAATTTTCCATCCTGCATGGCCCTTTTATGGCTGTGCACGCTGCTGAATATTGATGCTTTGTCCCTACAGCAGGCTGAGCAGAGCCATCAGTATACATGATGTAATCATACTTATCAAGAGGCATAACGTCATTAGGCAGAGGATATTTATGTTCATACTGTAGGAATGCTTGTGTTTGTGATGTAGAGTCAAAGACGTAGTCTACATCTGGTGCGGTGAGAAAGTTGGCCCATTGTATCCATCGCGGATGTAAAGCTTTTGCGTTAGGAACGCTGGCCTTTGTTACAGTCTCCAATGCCGGAACTGGGGTAATGACAATTATTAGTTTCTTCTGAGCCAGTGCTCTCTCTCACCATAGCAGTCTGTACTCCCTTCAGTATTTTTTCTGTTGGTGCAAAATGCATTTCAGCATTAGTATATAAATGTGGATTATATGCAATAGGTACTGTGTCACCTTCATTGAAAGTAATAGGTGTATCCTGATGCCCCGGCCATTATTCGGATCACCAGGTTTGTGGTGTTTACACGTGTGTGTAAGTGTTTTGAAGCTAGCACGTCTGCTTGGACTGAATGTAAAATCTGTGTGTATTCAGTTGTCCAATGTGTAATTGAAATGTCTGGACGAATTAGGTCGTAAAATGGTTTAAACCGTTCTGCATACTCTGGAATGTAAGTTCTGCCAAAATGTAGGAATCCTAATATGGATTGTAGTTTCTTCAGTGTATTTGGAGGTTGTAGAAACGTACGCTTCTCTAAGAAGTGTGTCGCAAGGCTTTTGTCTTCACGTGACAGCTCGTATCCCAGAAACAGGAAAATAAGATAGGCAAACTTTGATTTTTTTAAAGTTACATTTATGGCCCATGTAAGTAAATTCCAGAACTATATGATCTACTCTTGTCAAGTGTGTAGATAGGTCATCAAATAAATGTCAACATAGGACAATGCCTGGTCATCAAATTGTTTTAAGAGTTCTGTAACCGGGGCTGAAAACAACCCATGGCTATTCTTATACCCCTGGGGTAAACAACAGAACTGTTTTTGAGAACCCAGAGCGCTGAAGCTTGTCAAATACCTGCTTTCAGGCACTATATTTTGGCAGAAAAATCCATTCAAGATATCTAGTGTAGTTTGTATTTTTTACGCACTATATTGTTTATTAGTGATGTGCTGTGCGAATTCTGTATTGTGAATGTACGTGTAGATGTGCTTAGATGTCTGTAATCTAATACTAGACGATATGAATGGTCTGGTTTCATTACTGTAAACGGGATTATTCATGGGAGAGGTGCAATTTTCTATTACACCTTGGTATTCAAGTTGTGTGAGAATTTCTCTAACTTGTGTACAAATGTCTTTTCTGTGTGAACATAAGTTCGCCCATTTTGTACGAGACAGACATTTTGTGTTTTGAGCGCTGATGTTTCTCAGTAACCCTCCATGAACAAGATCTGTATTTGTGCGCCCCTTCAATCACCTAGTATTGTCACAAGAACTGCCTCTCTGGTTTCCGTTCGCCTTAGGCTTACTAGTAATCGGCTTCTTTTTTTACATTTTTTGCACTTCTCGTTTGTTAGAAATGTTAGAAGAACTGCCCGTAAGTTATAACTACAGAATGTTCCCAGCTTTGGTTGTTAGGCATGTATTTCCGAGCAGTATCTGTTTTTTTTTTTACTTTGCACCTGGCCTAGCGTAATGCTTGAGAAGCTCTGCGGTGACAGAGATGAGTTATATGTTTCCTGATGGCCTACCTTGTAACCACAGGTGCCATCGACATTAATGTATTTTGGATTCCTGCCACATATATCTATTGTGTAAGAAATGTATAAAAAGCTTGAGAGATTTCTGGCATGTGCTCTCTTCTCTCTTGGCCACTCTAGCGCCTTGAGATGGTGTGCCCGCTCGAATGAATAAATCTGGACACATTTTCAATTACCTCCGACTACTGGTCGTCTTGTATGTAAGTTGAGAAGAAATTGTACTTCCACACTTGCTTTTTGCCACCAATTTTTGATGGGGCACTGTCTATGAGGCGGACCACGGTTATCCCACCCCACATGGTTGAGGTATAACGCAGGAGCCAGCGCAGACGCCCCATCCTTGGCGTCTGAATGTTTAACTGATTCTGGGACGAGGTACGAGAAAGCTAATAAAATTACAGTTTCTCCTTTTGGGCAGTCCATCACAAATTCTGGTGGCCAATCCTTTTCAGCCAAGAGAATGTCATAGCCAAATGACAAGTTCTCCCAAAAGAGAACCTTTATTGGGCACTGCATGTCCCCTGTGATCTGGAGCTCCATCTCATATGAGGTGGAACGCTCACTCTCATATCCGGTGTTTCCACCTGGATATAGTCACTCAATGCAACTGCCGCCAGACAATCCATCAGGTTCTGGCAAACTATTGTCACTTCTGCCGCGCTGTCCAGCATGGTCAGAGCTCATTCCCCGTTCAGAAGCAGTGTCCTCCATATCCATGTCATGCTTCACTTTGATGCCTGCCACTTTCTTCTTTTTGAATTGGGGCTTGGACTGTTTTGGTTTGTCCTCCTTTTTTTATGAGTAGTCAGATGAGAGCTGAGAGTCCTCCTTCTGTTTCACGTACTCCTCTTATCTGCGCTCTGACCGTCCACCTCTCTCCGAGCCTTTTTCAGATGATTCCTGAAAGGCACGAGATGAACGTATATCAGTATTCCGATAACAGTCCGGTGTTTTTATAGTTTCCCGGTTGCACAGATCTTAGCGCTTTTCAGTGGCTTCCTGTTCTTTAATTTTCTTATCATCCCACTTCTTCTTAGTCGAAGAGTCGGGTGCTTGTTTTGAGTTATCCTTCTCAGAATTACTCTTCACTTGAGTTTTACTGGGTCTGGCTCCCAAATTATCTCTAGCCACTGTTGCGTAAGTTTCTTCGATATTTTTGGTAATTCGCGCTCCTGTTGTCCCAGAGGCAAATCCCTTAGGTTCTGGCATATAGCCAGTGCTCCTGCTTCACCTCTAATGGTACTTAACATTATGGCGAACACTGCGTCAAAATTGCCCATCGGTTTCATTCCCAAGTCCAGGGCAGGGGCTGCCCGTACTCATTTTGGGTCTTTTTTTAGCACTTCTGGTATATACTGCAGCAAAGACTGTGCCCCAAGTGGTGCAGTCCTCCTCAGGGGAAGTCACCCCCCATTGGCAAGCATAAGGTAAGAATCCTGTGTTTTTCCTGGGGTCCCGTGTGGGGAAACACTGCTGCAAGCTGACTTGTTTTCTGTGCAATCCAGAACGGAATTTCCTCCCGTCTGATGGGAACTTTCACCATGACTACATTTATAGTTTGGGGGCTGATACCAGGTGTAACCAATTGTGGTTGTGCAGCTTAAACAGCCCTCACAAGATTTAAGGTCAATGATCGCATAGCAAACTCTGTCAGGCTTCTATATATTCTGACTAAGCTATTATATAGTGTTCGTACCTGTGCTGCTGTTAAATTATCAATATTTGGATGTGGTGTGTAGACGATTAAGACTGGCCATGTTGCTCCCTCATTGCTAAGGGGAGCAAGTCTAACTTCTTCTATAGTGTGTGGTAGGGTGCCATTAAACCAATTTTGGTGTTCTTGGTATGTTAATGGTATTTCTTGATCTTCGAAAGCTGTGTAGTTATGTGGAACATCAGTTGCAGTGTATGTGTGAAATAATCTCAATTAATGTTTAGCTGCTGGGAATTTAACCCATGAATAGAACACATCTGTCCCAAATGCTTCGTGAGCCTCAACCATAAAGGTAACGTCCCCACCTGTGAATGCGAGACCATGTTGTTGCAGCATTTGAGTAACTGCATGTTTGCAATTTTCAGCTATCTTTATTGCTGCTGGTTCTGCCAACAGAGTATGTGAAAATCAGAGAGGGTACCACTATGGGACAATCCTTTGAAAAGTTCAAGCTTGAACAACCTACAGCCGGTACATAAGGGATCCCTACTCAGCTGAGTAGGATTTTTTCCTACCACCTCAGACGTCTCCGTTAGGTAGGCGAGTAGAGTTCTTTGGGTATACAAAAAAAAAAAAAATACTCAGGCGATCCATTAAATAAGAGCCCAAGCTATAACGTTCTCTGCGCCATGTCGTGCGGCTTTATACTTTCTCAGTAAAAACTGAGTTTGTTGGACAACATAAACGGTGGGATGGTGCGAGTGATTCCCCGCACCCCCTTGTGAGATGTTGGTCTATAGTCCTGTTAGCTCACCATTTGCACCACTAATCTTACAGGGTAACAAATGTGTGTGCAACCTCCGAACATGACAACCCTGACTTCCCAAGGAAGTGTAGTGACAGATCTAGAACCTTTTGTTCAGACTCTCATGTACAGAATTAAATATATTACCATAATTAGCAATACAAGAACAGAGGAGAGAATGAATAATTTCACCATTGTGCTAAAACAATGAACATATGCTGGCATATATGTAGTGTAAGACAGTATAATGTAGTGTGCTCCTACCTAATGCTCCCTAACCTAGTTTGACATAGGGTGAGTGATCTGCCAAGAATTCCTGCAGGGTGATCCAACTCCCCATTACCTGTGGGCAAGTGTCATCAGGCGGTCTTGGTGTAGAGCGGGACATCCCTTGTGTAGGTCACAGGAATCAGCTGAGCTGTAATTCTGGTGTGCTGCGACCTCGAAGTGTCAGCAGAGTGTGCCTCTAATTTTAACAAGGAAGTATATTCATATATATATAATAAACAGTGCACATGCAGGCATGCCGAGGGGTTTGTCAGGCCACAATTGTTTATGTTAGCTAGATAGCATCGCCGCCTACCCTGCACCAATAAACCATGACATTTGTGCAGTGAACTCTATGCATCAAACTGAATGTTCAAGGTGTCATGATAGTGTGACTACGTGTAGGAAGCTGGCTCAGTATACACCATACAAAAATGAGGTATAGTGTGCACGGAGTCCAGTGGAACCCCAAAAGTAGGCAGAGGTAAAAGTAGATGGCACCTTACTCTCGATTTGTGGTAATGTGGGCGTGCAGGAAGGCTTTATCAGAGGGTAGTGTTAAGCATTTGTTGTACACACTCAATCAGCAAATGATGGCACACGCTCAAAGACTGAACTCTTGATTTGTACAAAAATATTATTTCGTTGTATTTATTTTCTAGAACCAAACAAGCCGTAAGCATAAATGGTACTTTTCAAGGCAGGTTGAACAATACAAGCAAGCTGAATGAAAATGTCTTTGTTACAGGTTTGTAAATCTTTTCAATACAGTGGAAATTACTGTTAGATTACTTTTGACTACTTTACAGATTACTTTATGGATTACTTTTTCTACTCAGTGTGATTATGCCTAGATATCACACTGGGACATTTCCTAGGGAAAAGGTAAGTAAATCAGTTTTTGTACAGTTGCAGTTATTCAGGTTTTCATACAAATCAACTCCACACATTTTTCAAGGAAAAACAGTCAATGTATTCCTATGGAGAGAAATGAAGTTATCGGTTAACAGATAAGTACTTTGTTGTGGAGTTGGTATTCTGGGGTTAGAACCAAGGTTCCCCCAGGGTCAAGGATGCACTCTTGAAACACCCTCAGCGGCACTAGGGCGGCCGGGTGCAGAGTGCCCAATGGGGGATAGGGGGCCTCCGGTTGGTGGCTATTCACGAGCAGGCCACAAGGTTGTGGGAGCAAAGCTCCTGGTGTTGGGCTCAGGGCAAAGGGGGATCCGAGTTAGCACCCAAAGTACATCCGCAGCGGCGCAGGGGCGGCTGGGGGCAGGGTGCTGTTTTGGCATCGGGTGCCCTGTTGTTTTCAATGGGAGTTGTCGGTTTTGGATTTTGGCTTCAGGCTCGGTCCAGGAAGACTTCCGGGACGAAACCAACAGCTGGGCAGGTAAGATGGAGGGCTCGGCGACGTAGGTGCACCTCGGGTTCTCTTCTCCAGGGCGCAGGGTGGCTGGATGCAGGGGTGTCTTTTGAGGTTGGATTTCACCTTACCGGGCCACTCGTGGTTGGTGGGGTCTCCGTGCAGAGGCTGCAGGCGAAGTCGGGGAGTCCTAGAGGGGGCAACCCACGGTGGACTCGGACTCTGGAGCACTGGGGGACCTCGCTGGGACCGGTCGGCCACTCGAACTAGGGCCGTAGGCGTCGGGTGCAGTGGTGGTTCCAAGCGTCGGGTTTCTTTGTCTCAGCAGGCTCAGAGTCTGTCTTGGGAGTTTCTTTTACAGCAAACAAATGATGGACGGAATGCTGACAATGCAAACATTCTCCCCCAGTCAAAAGATCTGGGTTAAATCCATCGTTCTTTTGCCCACTACGCCACCCCAGTTTGGACCCAGCCATATGCAAATCAGTCTTGACCCTGTGCCTCATGGGAACAGTCGAGACCGAACTGCCAGGCCATGTCCTCCCTGGACTGGAAACAAGCATCCTGGGACCGGTTTCAGGGTATGTCACCCTTCTTCAGCCCGGCTAGCTTGAATCCAGTGGCACAGTGAGCAAGGGACCCACGTCTGGGCATACCCATCCCACTTAGGGCGAAAAGTGTTACAGCAAACAAATGATGGACGGAATGCTGACAATGCAAACATTCTCTCCCAGTCAAAAGATCTGGGTTAAATCCATCGTTCTTTTGCCCACTACGCCACCCCAGTTTGGACCCAGCCATATGCAAATCAGTCTTGACCCTGTGCCTCATGGGAACAGTCCAGACCGAACTGCCAGGCCAGGTCCTGCATGGACTGGAAACAAGCATCCTGGGACAGGTTTCAGGGTATGTCACCCTTCTTCAGCCAGGCTAGCTTGAATCCAGTGGCACAGTGAGCAAGGGACCCACGTCTGGGCATACCCATCCTTTTGAACAGAGCTGCTGTTCACAGGAGATCCGGTCTTTGTTGAAGGCAGTCAGTCCTCCCAGGGTTCTGGAGGTCGCTGGCTGCAGGACAAGGTGACTTTTGGCGCAGGACCTCTGGAAACTGTAGATGGGCTGGGGCCAAGTCAGTTCTTCTCTGCAGTCTCCTCTGCTGGGCATCTTCTTTCGTCCTTCTTCGTAGGTTGCGGGAATCTGTCTTCTTGGTTCAGGGCTGTCCCCTAAATACTGTATATAGGGGGCGTTTTAGGGGTCTCTAGGTCAGTAGCCAATGGGCTACTGACCATAGGGTGACTACACCCTTTGTGTGCTCACTTCACGTGGGGGAGTGGGCACAATCCTGATTGAGTGCCTGCCATCTGCAAGATGGCGGGCACTGAAGAGTGGGCTTCATCTCGCCTCCCCCACCTGAGGGGTGGGGTTGGTAGAGGTGGGCACGCCTTCTGGGCAATGCTAATTTTTCCCGCCTGTCTTCCCGTCGAAAAGGAGGGGAGACAGGAAGGGGGCCTGCTCCTTATAGCAGGAGAGGCTGGGGGTCGCATTACAAAGGCGGCAAGGCCTTTGAAGCTCCCCTGCCATAGATGGCTCTTCCTGGCCAGGGGGAGGTGTGACCACCTCCTCCCAGGAAAGGCTTTGTTTCTGGGCTCAGGGAGCGAAGGCTCCCACTCCAGGGGTCCAGAAACATGTCTCGTGGTGGCAGGCTGGTGTGTATCAGTCAGGGAACCCACCAGAGGCTGGTCGTTTTTCAGGGGGCATCTCTAAGATGTCCTCCGAGTGCATTTTTCATTAAATCCCACACTGGCATCAGTGTGGGTTTAATGTGCTGAGAAGTTTGATACCAAACTTCCCAGTTTTCAGTAAAGCCATTATGGTGCTGTGGCATTCGTAATGACAAACTCCCAGCACCATATACTCTTAATGGCATTACTACACTTGCACTGTCTAGGAATTGGTCTAGATACTGTAGGGGTACAAGGCTCATGCACCTGTACCCTCACCACTGGTATAGTGCACCCAGCTAGAGGGGTAGCTGACCTATGCCAGGGCAGTGGGTTGTAGGCATGGCACACAGGGATGTGTGCCATGTTGACTCTTCACTTTGTTCTGCACCAAAACACGCAGCTTGCAATGGCAGTGTGTATGTGTAAAGGTACAGGGGCTCTAAGGGTGGCACAATAAGTGCTGCAACCCTTAGAGGCCTTCCCTGGCAACAGTGCCCTT
Source organism: Calotriton arnoldi (assembly GCA_963921515.1). Lineage (NCBI taxonomy): Eukaryota > Metazoa > Chordata > Amphibia > Caudata > Salamandridae > Calotriton > Calotriton arnoldi. The sequence continues at coordinate 1,824,850 of CAWUFW010000064.1, forward strand.
GGTACCCATGGTACCTTTTACAAGGGACTGACTTGTGGCCAGAAAGGTGCCAATTGGGGGTACAAAGTACAGGTTTGGGAAAGAACACAGGCCCTGGGAACCTGATTGGCAGGGACCCAGGGCACATCAAGTCAAAGTGCATCAGTTGTCTGGCAAAAAGTGGGGGGGTTACTGCAACAGAAACCCAGCTTCCTACACTACGAAGTTAGAGTGTACGCAAATGCTTTTTCAGAGAATCTTATCCTGCACTAACATGTACACAAATGTGTCTAAAGTCCCTGTGTCCCAGAAAGAAGGCAACTTAAGAAACATATGCATAAAGATGGCATTGTTTCTAGCCAGCACCCACTCCTTGCACGAATAGGCAAAAAAAGCTATCACTACGAAACAGTGTTAAAACATGTGGGCAAATAAAATATACGAACCCCTAAAAACTGAAATAATCACTGCTTCTTTTAACACTAAGTACAGTAAAGTTATCATAAAGATGGTGTAGTTTCTAGCCAAGCCACGTGACATTTTCATGTTTGGGACATACACACTCTTCACTTGTCCTTGTCTGTATCTGCACCCAATATGTGGATAATAAAATGTAAAAACTCTTTCTCTCTTGTATTAATTTGCACTATATCAAATGTTTTTCTTACAGTGTACAAGGCTAGACAGCATTTTTATACATGTTGACTGTGTGCAGGATTGCACTGCCAAATGTTATTATAATATAACATTAGCTCCAGGTGAACAACTGTTACTATATAGAAGCGTACACTCAGGTTCTCACTGGCACAGCATATGGGCTGCTCTTGTATGTTGTAACACAGCATACTGAAGCAAATAATGATAAGGCTTCCAGTGTAGTACTCTGCACAAATATTTTAAAACCTCACTATGATTGAGCACGAGTCTCTGGTCATCTTTTATATTGTGCCTAATAGTAACCTTGTGCTGCCTTGTTAATTGTCACCGACTAATTTAGGAGATTAAATAGTTGGGAAGTTTTCATCTATATGTAAATTTGGATGACACTCCACAGCAGCCATCTCCAACGAGCTACTGGTAGCTCCCCATCTGCCAGTAAGAAGCTCTCTTCTGTGCAGCCCAGGCTACTAAAGTATCACTTTTTTCTTGGTTGAATGAATATATGTACACAAATATAGGTAGACAACAATTGAAATGTGTGGATTTGAGATTAAAAAATTTGCTTTTCAGAAGTCATAAGATTAGGTTTAGATAAAAATTGTTGAATTTCTAAAACATATTTAAAGCTGACACTCGTGATGTTGCGTGGTGTGGTCACTATTATAATACTAATAGTATAAGTAGATCAGGATGGTTTTCATAGAGTATAAGTAGCTTTTATTACAGAAGACGTTGGAGACTACTGCTATACAGTGGTCCAACTATGAGTCTGAATGATAATTGCTCTTGCTCTGGTTAGAAGGCTGTGCCACAGCCAAACATTATTAGTAGGTTTAATAGCCAGACGTTTCATGGTTTGGGAAAACGTTATTTAGCCTTGTGGGGCACAATGATACATTCTTTGGTAAAGGGTTTATAATGGATTTTTTAATAAGTACAGGAACAGTGCATGAGTGCATCCATTTGCCAACACAACTTTTGGTAATTTGAAATTCCAAATGAAGCTAGCCAACACACCAGGATAAAACACCTTGCTAATTATCATGAGCAAATAAACATCTGAGATGGTTAGGCTCACATCCAGGCAAGGATGCAACAGGGTGACCTATGCCTGAATGGTTACAAAATCCCTTACAACCATTTCTCTGCATTGCATTATCTGTTCCTCTCCTTTAGGACTTGAACCCAATCATTGTCTGTACGCGGCTGCGAGATTGATTAGACGCGTCCCATTTCGCCATCATATCTCTCCGCACATCAAAGAGTTGCATTGGCTACCGGTGGAAAAAAGAATCAAATTCAAAGCCCTAACGTTAGCTTTCCGGTCAGTCCATGGGAGGTGCCCCAGTTATCTGAGACAACGATTATGTATCTACAGACAGAACCGCACCCTGAGGTCCAACTCTCAAAATCTGCTTTGTACTCCGCGAGTTAAGAAAGCTAGACTCGGCGGCAGATCATTTACAGTAGGGGCATCCAAGCCATGGAATTCCTTGCCAAACCGTCTACGTTTGATTAAGTCTGAACCACTATTCACATCCTACTTGATGGATACAAAGAGAACCTTGCTGTTCTTTTTTAGTTATATAATAGGAATAACACAGGAGGGAGGCAATTTAATTTCCAGTGAGAGCAGCATATTTAATGTATTCTCAGTTCTGGTAAGAGCATCCTAGAACTGCCAAGACATTTCTAAACACAGTGTCTTGGATAATTTCACTAAGACAGGTTAAACATTTCAATGTGGAAAAGAAACACAACTTTCAGGCCCAAATATATACAAAGCCCAAGAGTGAGCATTTTCAAATCATGAAGATAGGAATAAGCCTCCAGATTCACACAATGGACAAGAAGCACGTGTAATTATAAACCATACCCAACATTAGGCTTTCTCTATAGACTTTCAGAACATAAACTAAACATGGGCAGCTGGTTCAAATGCACCAATTTTCTTGGTTCTGAGAGCAGATATGAGGGTAATGAGATTACTCTCAATAACATATAGACTATTCACATTTACAGTTTAAACATTTCAATTCATTAGCTTATCAACCCACCGTTTTCTCAACTACCATTTCCTGATGTTCTTGTAAATACTGTGTACCTTCTTCAGAGTCATGGGTCAAAGGATCGTCCAGTTTAATATGCTCCTGAAACAAAGAACATGCCCTGTTTAGAGCATTTTACTTATGTATAAGGTAACATTGAATGTGTGTGCTCTGCAGCCATGACTTGGTCAAACTGAAGAAGAAAACACAAACAAATGAGATCGGGCTGGAGTGATGAAGCTTACATGTGTCCAGGACAGACAAGTACCTCTGGGGACATGGATCAGGTGTCATATTTAAGCTTGTCCTCCACAGTGGTGGCTAGGTGAAGGCCATTGCTTTGAGTGTAAATGAAGTACGAAATGGAAGAGACTGGTGTCTGAGGAACAGAAAAAAACGTGAGGCAAAGGAGCAGAGTCCCACTGTCCCTGACTGACATGGGAATAAAGATTGCAGAAATTGTTTATTATTCACAAACAGAGATGTCACATTTATTGGGGTGATGAGTCTGTGCCCCAAGGCCAAGTGTCCCTCGTGGAATACCAGCACTATAACAGGATAGTATGGATTGGAATTGCATGCACAAGGGCCCGGGTGGAATCCTCCCCAATGATGGGGACACCAGATTCGGAAACATGACAGCAAGTGAAGTACACAAAGTTCTGAGCAGGGGGTAACATATGGACATTTAACAGATATGTTATGTTATGTTAAAAGAAATTTATATAGCGCACGTACACCGGAGTGGTTTCATGGCGCTGCCCTGACGGATACCAGTGCCCTAAAGAGTTACTCATAAGCCTGTCGAAATAGCCAGGTCTTGAGAAGTTTTCTGAAACCTAAGAGGTCGGTGCAAAAGCAGATTTCAGAAGGAAGAGAGTTCCAAAGTTTGGGGGCCAAAATGGCAAACCTCGCACCGCCTACACGCTTCAATTTAAATGAGGGAGTAGACAGGAATTGCTGATGGGCCGAACGCAAGTTGCGTCTGGGTACATGTCTTATAATCAAGCTGTTTAAAAATTTGAGGCTTCTTCCATTAAGAGATTTGAAAATGAGGCAGCAAACCTTAAAGGCGCAGGATGGGATCACAATTTGTGCTACAATAACTATAATGACTATGCTTTGATGAATGATAACATGTAACAAGAGCAGTCCTTGCATAAAGAACTTTAGAGGCTGTGCTGTCAACTAATTTGCTGAACCAATAGCGCCAGAGCATTTTGGGACAGTTACTTCTCGCACAACCAGCAATGATGCAAAATTTTTGTGATGCCCATTCTTCCATCAGGACTCTTTTTTTAGGACCAGCAGGTCCCAAGACCACTCCTTAAACCTTCTTGTCTAACAGCAGAGATAAACGGTTATTTCAAAGAACCTCTTAGGGTTCCCATCTACCTACTTTAAGTACATTTATTAGAATGATGTTTGGTTTTTCAGAGATAAAGAACCGGGTATCATCATGTTCAACAAAAGACATTGGTCTTTAAATTTGGCAAGGTTAAATCTAAACTATAGTTAAGGAGGGACTAGGATGTACCGGAGTAAATTTAAAATCAGTGGGCTTATACTCAAGGACATATTTAAGTGAATGTAACAGCATCTAAACACAGTGGTTCCGTGGGATTCATTCACTTAAAAGGGATGTGCCACATGCATCAACCCTGTTCAACAATAAATCCACCGTTATTTTGTCAAACAGAATTAGCTAAAGCTACTCAATGCAAAAACTCAAATTATATTCCCTACAAAAGATATATACAATTATAAGAGTGACGATAGTGCAGCGTTAAAGGTGAAGCGATAATAAAATTACATGAGCCACATAAAATATGTAGAGACAGGGCTGCAACTCAATATCGCATAACACATGCTCAGCAAGGCTGATTTATTTTGCATCACTGCTGGTCTCTTCTATTGGGTTCGGTTTTTAAGTCACAGTTGTTGACCCTGTGTTTTCTCTCGCGTGGCTTACCCTGTGGTGCTGTGGGGTAAGTAGAAGATGTGGAGGTTTTGACATGATGGCTTTTCTTGCAATTATGTTTCTGTTCAAAGAAGCTCTGAAGAGATTTTAAGAGCTCTTTATGGGAGGGAGAGAGTGGCACTATTTGTCAAAATAATCCTGGGGTGGGTAGTGATTGAGAGTGATTGTGTTCCAGTGGCGTGTTGACTCAGGGTTGGGTTGTAACAGAAGAGATGCATGGTCAGAGGGTGGGACGGTATTTATGATTCTTTAGCATTTGTGGAAGGATGTGCTCTTACTTCATCAATTAATGGTCTGCGAGGATGTGTGTAGTTGTGCTATGTAGCAAAGAATAAATGAACAAAAAGTACAGCAAATCCAGGACACAGACGAAGTGAAAGGTCCCCCATCATAAATGAGGCCACATGAATGGGGAAAACAGTCCAAGTCTTAGAACAGGAACTCTCCTCTACAATATATGGGCCAGGGCTTAATTTGTAAAATAATAAAGTGCTGGTGCCCAAAGTTTACTCAGAAGCCCACGGTCTGCGCAACAAAATGTCAGGGTAGTTGCCTGCTTTGTAGTCTTGATTCCATCTCATGCTTCTTTCATCCTCGACCGGACACTTCCTGTCCTTTTACCTCACTCTTGTAGGTTCTTTTTCTTCCCTTTCCACTGTTTTTCTCTACCTCCTTTTCCCCCCTTTTTCTTTTCTTCTCCCTCGTTATGGGTCACAGTCCGATAAAGAAAAATAAGTGTCTGTCCAAAAACTGAGTGCCGTTGGGTCCCACCTGCAACCACCGGCTCAAATTAACCACTGTGCATGGCATGCTTCATCATTGGGTTCTGTTATCACTCAGACAATGAACAGATTAGTGTGGGCGCAACTATTTTTGGAAACTCTGATATGAAATCATAGATGGGATGGGATCAAACAGTAAGTGATTAAAATGATCTAGTAGAACACTCAAAAATTAATTAAGAACATCTATAAGATTCAAAAGAAGCACTCTTGCCTTTGTACCAGCCGTGAGGGGAACGGCCAACGATAGCTCTCTCTTGCTCCCGCTGCCGTGAGGGGAACGGCCAACGACAGCTCTCTCCTGCTCCCGCTGCCGTGAGGGGAACGGCCACCGCGAGGAGACTCCAACCCCCAGCAGCCCAAGCGGCGGCGCTAGCCGTGACGCCGCTTTTCGCGCCTGGAGGCGCGTTAAAGGTCCAGCGGGCCTCCCGCAGCACGGGAAGCACTCTTGCCTTTGTACCAGCCGTGAGGGGAACGGCCAACGATAGCTCTCTCCTGCTCCCGCTGCCGTGAGGGGAACGGCCAACGACAGCTCTCTCCTGCTCCCGCTGCCGTGAGGGGAACGGCCACCGCGAGGAGACTCCAACCCCCAGCAGCCCAAGCGGCGGCGCCAGCCGTGACGCCGCTTTTCGCGCCTGGAGGCGCGTTAAAGGTCCAGCGGGCCTCCCGCAGCGCGGACGCGCGGGCCGCGCCGGGCAAAGCCCGGGCCAAGGGCGGGCCCGTCCGCGCCCGTCAGAGTTCGGAGGAGGCCGGGCTGGGCCACCCCCTGAATACTACGCCTTTGGAATACAGTTTTTGAGGTACTGTTGATATCTAGGGGGTATGGCGAAGCGATTGCTGAAAAAGGGGGGTCTAACGGGGACTCTGGACGCCTTCTTAACACGGGCGGAATCATTACTGACTCATGAAATACAGCTCACCGAGAGGAGACGTTCTTTGGACTCGGTGACCGCCTGTAAAAGATCCTCGCTAGGGGGCATTAGTGTTGCGATCTCGCCGGCAGGAGCCATGGCACCCGCTCCGCAATTACTAGCAAATGTGTGTAACATATCGGGGGGGATAGGCGAGAGAAGCCTACTGTGTGTTGATGGGGGTATGTCAACACCTTCATCAAATAGGGGCGTGAAGGTCTGGGTGCCCGGATAGGAGTTTCTGACCCAGGGATGAGGGGTAGTGGGGATCTGCATTCTTGCCCAGGCCTGGATCCCGCCCCGGTTCCGCTGATTGTGTCCGATGCGCAGAGTGTAGTAGACGGAAGTGATGACGAGGGCGGTATTAGAATCACTAGATCTAAAGGGGGCCAAAGGGCTGGGCTAACAGATATGCTAATAACCAGCCCAGAACCCTCGTCGAAACATCATAGGGGTGGTGCACTACCAAAACAAAAATTAAAACAGAAGCCCAGGTCTAAGAAGTCACAATCTAAGTTAAGCACTCAGGATAACAGTAATGCTCCACAGGGACCTCCGGTATGTCAGGGAGTAGTTCCAACCCAATTGAATCGCCTGATATCAACTTTGGGGGATTGTGATAATGATCCCTGGAAAAGATTTGAGACCTTGTTTTCTGTCCTACTTGAGCCCATACTCAGTAAGTTAAATAGCCTAGAGGAGAAATTGCTAGGGCTGGAGAAAGTTTGTAGTAGTCATATTAAATCAACGCAGGAAAGAGGGCGGTGCACGTATGGCCAAGAGATTCCAATACAGATATCTCGGCCAGCACAAGCGGAACATCAACGTGGTATGCAGGCAGATGGGGGAGGGGATAATTCGGTGCCAGGGACCAACATGCCGACAGAGGCACGTGTTGCGCTCTCAGGAGAGTCTGTAAATGAACATTATGCTCAAGGCGGGGGAGTCAGACAATTAACAGTCGTGGTAACACAGTAGTTTCTAACATGTGGGATGGAAGTGGCAGGGACATGACTGGGAAGGGTAGTAGGGTACTCAAGGGCGGTGTGGATGGGGAAGTAGCCTGCCCGAGGGATATTAGTGATGAAAGATTATTGTCAAGCCAACAAACATCGAGTAGAGTTGCTCTGCAGCAGAGAGATGACCTGCCAATAATAAATCTTCCACCAGACTGTTGTCCATACGTGGTTGTCCTTGTAGGTGTACCCGCCCAAACAATCACGTATGAGGAATCTACCTTACAATTAATCAATAAGGTAGCACATTGGCTATCCAAATTTGTGAAATTTAACACACGTGATCTTCGGCAAATTTTAATGGCAAGAAGGGTGACCTGGATAGGCAGCACAAGGAAATCCTTTTCTGGAGACTGTGTGATTGTCACCTTTAGATATCCATGGTTGGCACAGTCAATCCTTTCCCGGGCAGAACATTTATTTGATTTGGAGACTGGTATAAAACCCTTGACTTTGGGCTTTTTTTATAGACCAGGCACAAGAGGTAGGGTTAATCAGGTTGGGGAGAACCAGGATCAATATAACACCAGGGGGGTAGGGGCAGACCTGTTCATCTAAGTAATGTTTTTGCCCCCTGGGTGATCTAAATGAAAATGATTGACTGCCTGAACGTAGGACTGGGGGTGGGGGGACCTTGAGTTCGTTGGGGCCTGTGGTCGTCCAGAAAGGGAAGTTTGTGCGGGCCAGTGAGTTGGTGGCAGTCCCATTATTGGAGCGTAGGGAATCAACCACCAGTGAGGAGAGTAGGGAGATTGGAGAGGACAGTCTAGTTGACTCTGGGGTAAATAGTGGGGTGCATTACATCGATAGGAGCAAGAATGAAGGCTCTTTAAAAATTATATCCTGGAATATAGCTGGCTTAGCAAGCAAATTAGAGGATGTGCATTGGCTCGCCTTGGTAAGGGACTTTAACATAATCTGTCTCCAAGAAACTTGGGCGACGGAGAATACGTGTTTTATAGAGGGATATAAAACCTTCTTCTGCCCAGCAATCAAACCCCGAGCCGGAAGAGCAAAGGGGGTTTGATTGTGTTTGTGGATTTGAACACTCAGGGAAGGTGGAAGGATCTGGCTTGTGATTCACACAATGTACAAGGGGTTAGACTCATAGCTAAGGGATGTAGGGTAACCATTTTGAATTTTTATAATGCCATACAATGTACACCACAGGGCTTAAATAGTATATATGAATTAGATGGTTGGCTGGATCGTCTCACTAGGAGTGGGCATGGTGCAATGCACATGATAGTAGCAGGCGATTTTAATTGTCATCTATGCCCGGACTTAAGGGTGGCTCATGGTGTTTGGTCTTCTTGTGCATTAAGTGAGGGTATGCATATGGAACACACCCGGATGGGTAGGGAGCTGACGTGTCTTTTACACACACATGGGTTATCACACACGCTGGATATGGCTGACATTGCGGAAGGCTCCCTGTTGGCCCCCACTTTTAAGGGAAGAGGGTGCCATTCAGTTATCGATTATATTCTGATTTCACAGGCAATGAAAAGATCCGTTAGGAAATTTAATATTTTACACAGTGCATTTAGCGATCACAACCCACTAATTTTAGTAGTTGATGTATATAGTCAGAGCGTGGTCAGACAGACAGATGATCAATTATTAACCACGATCGATCAAGGCAGGCGATTAAGATGGGCCCAGATAGATGAAGCAGGGTTCAATGCGGCTTTATTTGGTCAAGGAGCTAAAGATATTATGAATTGCTTGGACTTAGAGGTTGAAGGGGCCGATTTGATTGAGGCTTTTACAAATATTGCTGTCCTTGTCACTAAGTTGTTGAAAACACAGTCACGTGGGCATAGGGGGACTCCCCAAGATGGTTTAACCACCAATGTTCGCTTACCCTTAGGAACTTGAAGGATGCTCTTAAGCAGTCTCCTAGGGATAGAGAGAGGGTGATGGCGTGTCGCGAAAGTTATAAGTTAGCGTTAAAACAACGTAGAGGTCAACTGCAGCGGACAGCGTGGGAGGAACTCCTTGAAGCAGCGGAGCAGAAAGATTCAGAACGGTTTTGGAGGGTTATAAATAGTCCCTGCTTCTCGGACCCAAATAAACCAGGGCTAAGTGGTAATGTACTCCCTGAACAATGGCAGGAGTATTTTCAGGGTCTATATAACCACTCGTCCGGCCAGGTAGAGGCGCAGTTGTCAACTATACCCACAAGGGCTACCTCTGTTATTTTCTCGTTGGAGGAAGTCACTATCGGTATTGAAGGGTTGATGCGAAATAAGGCCCCAGGCCCAGACGGGATTCCGCCCGACCTCTTCAGATCGAATCCACAGGTCTGGGCACCTTTATTAACAAGGGTCCTAAATGCAGCGATAAGTGTCTCAATGCCTATATCTTGGTCTTCGGCAATTATAGTACCGATTTTTAAGAAGGGTAACAGGGATAGTCCGCACTGTTATCGACCAATATCTTTGATAGATGTTTCAGCCAAGGTCCTGGGGCGGGTAATTTTAAATAGACTAATGGAGTGGGCCGAGTCTGTTAACATAATTACTGATGTTCAATACGGATTCCGCCCAGGGAAATCAACTGTGGACCAGTGTCTTAATCTTTATCTTATTTCCGCTAAATATACGCTGGTAAAAGGGGGGGCTTTTTATTTGGCTTTTATGGATCTATCGGCGGCTTTCGACCGTGTGAACCGGAATAAGCTGTGGCTAGTAATGGCTAATCAGGGGGTGGATCCAGAACTAATAAACATACTTCAATCATTGCATAATCATACCACGGCTGCAGTAAGGTACACTCAGGAGGGAAAAGTCACGGATCGGTTTAGATGTTCAAGCGGTGTCAGGCAGGGATGCATTCTGGCACCTTTTTATTTACTTTATACATCAATGGCCTGGATGCGGCACTGCGGGATATTAGGGCAGACTTACCACGAATAGGGGAAAGAACTGTGCCGGTTTTATTATATGCAGACGATGCGGTGCTATTGGCCCGCACCCCTCACAGCCTACAACTTTTAATTAATGGTTTTGTAGAGTTCATGGAAAAACTCGAGATGGCCCCCAATCTCACCAAATCATATGTAATGGAGCTGGGGAGAAAGCCAGCCAAATCATATAAATACACCATAGGTTCGCATGTTTTAGGCAAAGTCCCAGTTTTTGCTTACCTAGGCATATTATTTGATGGGAAGCTTAATTTTAAACATTTACTAGAAGAGAAATCTCTGTCTTTAATCAGATCCACAGGTTCAATTGCGAATTTTGCAAGCAGACTTGGGTTGTGGACCCCGGATGTGATTTTGAAACTGTACAACTCAATCTGCTGTGCCAAGGTGCTGTATGGTAGTGAGGTCTGGGGCTTTGTGAAAACCAACAGCCTACAAACGGAAGAAAACAAATATATGAGGCGTCTGTTAAGGGTTCCCCACAGCACCCCGGCATTTATTGCCCACGAAGAACTGGGAGCTAGTTATATTTCAGATTCAGTGGCTGTTAGACCTATAATTCATTGGTTAAAGGTCTGGTTAAATGAAGAGATAGGCCTGACAAGGCTTGTTGTTCAGGATTGCTTGTCTCTGGCCAACGTAATGAAGATCCCATGGTTAAAATATGTGCGGGACTGCCTACAAAAAATGGGACGGCAGGCACTGTTCGATGAGCCAGATAATATAAGACAGAAGGACAAGGCAGTTGTTAAAGAGTTGTTTCTTCAGTTTAGTATGGCACAACGTGAGGGCAATGAGTTGGTTAAACCCACAGTAAGAGAACACGTTCTAATTAAAACCTCCTTGAAAATAGAACCATACTTAACCATTATGACAAATGCCCATGATAGATTTTTAATCACACGTTTTAGATTTAATTTTATTCACCATATTTTAGCGGTTCCAGCAGGCTTTAGAGTAAAGCTAGGAGAAAGAGGGCCCTGCGGCTGCGACAATGTGTCTCCGCAGGATACCCTCCATTTCCTTTTTAATTGTTCATTTTATGCCCTTCCTAGAAAAAGGTTCTTGAAGTCTTTATTGCAGACCACCGGGATTAGACAGGCACGTGTGGCTCTGCTCTTTTTAAAACTTTCTGCCGATGTTTTAACCTTGTCTTGTGTGGTAAATTTTTTACGAATGTCCCTTAAATCAAGATCCACGAGAGTGGTTAATGATATTGAGAAATGACTTGTTAGTATTTTTTAGATACTATGAAATATTGGGTTGTGAATTTTTTGGGATGTATTTAAATGTAAATGCTTATATGATTTGTGTTCCAAATCGAATAAAGTAAATATTGATTGATCTAGTAGAACACTCAAAAATTAATTAAGAACATCTATGATAAGATTCAAAATTAATAGTTGATACCTAGGAATCCAGCATCGGAATACGTCTATATGTTTCAACTATCTTTCAAGGCCCCCACATGTATGTGGCTTTCCACAGGACTCAGAGCTACATCAGAATGTTATCCTATCTAATACTGTAGCCAAAATTCCCAGGAATGAATGGACACATGAAAGCATACTTGTGGTAATTGAAGAACACTCTTAATAAACCTAGAGTCAGAGTAAGGAAACATTGATATGGTATGCTAATCATGAACATCATACAAGAGTGATACACAGCAAGATTCATTTGATGTATGTTACTTGTCTATTGTGGGTAGATAAAATTGTTTCTTTTGGAAAGCTGCTTCTCCGTGGGGAGAGAAGGCGGCCAATGGCAACTCAGTTCAACAAGCATTTGCAATGCAATAGGTCTCGCATTTATGAGAGTTTAAGCTATTGGCATTGTAAATGATAATGCCTTTAATTTATCTGTTTTGATAATTAACACTAAAAGGCATTGAGTCATTAGCTCAAATTCTTGTAGATGCGAGACCTATTTCACTTCAAAGAAGCGGCGCCGTTGTCCTGGGCTGCTTGGAAAGTGAAAGTGCACAAGGCGCACTGTATGTCGCAGGAAAGCATGTCATGCCTTCAGTAGGAGCAACTCATTAAAGAAAATAGTGCTTACAGACTAAATGAGACACACCGTGTAACAACAGAAGTAAAAGGGCCAGTCCTCATAGGAGGTTACAAATGAAGACAAGGCGGTACTAAGGAGGGACTAACAAGCCTATTAACGAATCAGAAGCCAGCATTTACGAAGGCCAATGAAAAATATGGGGGGTTGTAGGCAGGGCTGCAAGTCCATACTGTAATACATCATGTCTCGCAGAGCAGTGCATGCACTGCCTAGGTTCGACCTAAAAATATGACAAGTTGAATTTGAGCCCTCTATGATAACACCCTGTGTGACTAACTACCGCACATCGAAGTGTGTGCTATATTGCACATTTGTTCATACAACTTCTGACGTCACCCTGTCCCTCACTGCAAATCACAGAGCCGCTAATGTCTACAACCCATGGCCCTGAACAACATCATCCAGTGCCTTGATGTACAGCACCAGGCGCTGTCATGAGGCACTGTTCCTCAGAGGCGCATCATCAAGTGCTTCCCTGAGGTACATTCAGTGGTTAATTTGTACCAGTGTGTCTCGGTGGGGCTCGCCAGCATGGGGACTAAGATTCCTTTCACAATCCTCCCCCTAACACACACACACCGCTGCTTTTCGACAGCCCGTTAGTTTTGTGTACACAGTGCAAGACTGGCGCTGTTTACACAGCCTCTTCCTGACTCCTTGCCCTACCTGGTCAGAAGGGAGTTTTGAATAAACCACCCACCCACCTTGCAAAATTTCTGGTGAGCGGTGGGGGTTTTTGGTCTGTAGCAAATTCCATAATAGGACAGGTTGTAAGATATGTTGGCAGGAGTTGGGGTTTGGAGAATCAAATGCTGCATATCCACCCCTCGGGGGGATGAGAAGAGCACAGGGGAAGGAGGGAGGGGTGCGTGGTTGTTGGAACAGGACGAAGTGGCTTCATTGGAGGATGTTTGGTAGAGTAAGTGAGAGAGAGACTGGGGAATGGAAGGTCAGTGAGTGAAAGGGGTAAGAATGAGGCCAAGGTATGGGATGTTGGGGTGAAAGCTTGGTGCAAGGTGAGAATTGTTGGGAGAACAAGGGGATGATGTATCAAGATGTATGACATTGTATTAATGTTGTACTGAGGCTAACAAGCAGTTTTTGCAATCCTGTCCTAAGAAATGGCCTTTTACGCGATTATTTCATGATGAGTTATTGGAGGCATCCATAGCCCTTACGTTCTTTCTGTGCTTTGCTCTCTTTCAGCACCTGTGTATCATTAGTGTGGATCCACAGAGACACCTCCAAATGAACCATTGTTGTGGGAGATGGCGTTGAATCATGTTGGTTTTGATGCACAATGCCTCGTGATCTTGACATACAATAGACCTGAAATGGATACTGACAACACAAGAACACACTTGGCCCCACTATCTGAAGTGGCAACATACGGGGAATGGGAAACGCTCTCTGGGATGAATAAATTATGTAAATCAGGTGATAAGCCCTTGTACAATGTTCACCCTGAAGTCAATGTTCCAAATGTAAAGTGAATGACAACAAACGCGAGGCGCTGCCTCGCCGCACCCCTCCTTTCACCCACGAAGGAGGTGACGTTGGACGACGCTGTATTAATTTCGCTGTTTTTACCACGCATCAGTGAAACGTGACGCGCGGAGGGGAAGCGAGTCACCGGGCGGTAATTTTCCAGTTCCTTGTTCTCTCGTCATTGAATGAATGAAAGAAAGGCCTTTCGCGTAAATAATGGACGATACAGCGTGCTCCTGTTTACCCTACCTCAGGTTCCTCCCGGTACGAATATACACAACACCACGTACCCGCGAAACACAGGCACCGGCAGCACGCAGCACTCAACCGACAAAGCACAATATTAGTAACACAGCACAACTTCCACTCACCTCAAGTGCAAGAACCAAGTCAGAGCACACTAGAAAATACATAAAATACTGATTCAGGGGACACAGCACACACCACCGAAAAAACACACAACGCACATTTAGAACATACAGTGCTAGCAGAACAGATAATAAAGCGCATGCAGAGAACACACTCAGAACATACAGTGTACATGTAGAGGACAGTTTAAAACACTGAACACACACTGTACATGCAGAACATACAAAACAAAGAGTGCACAATACATACACAGAGCACACAAATACCTGCATTTCATACATGCACATGCATAAAACACTCCTTATACAGAACATATACCACAGATATAGGATACACGATACCCATAGACAACACAAAATGCACATGCAAAACGCACCTGCAACACACAACACACAAGCAGAACGCACACCATACGTACTGAGCACACAATGCACCCCAAAATACATCACACATAAAAAGACACAATACACCTACAGAACACCGAGTGCACACACAGGAAACATGCACACGCGTAACACACACACAATGTATCCGCAAAACACACAATGTGCGTACATGACACAATACTTTTGCATAACACAAAATTCATGTAAAGAACACACAATAGGTATACTGACCACCTATTGTATACGCAGAACATAAAATACATAAACGGGCACACTCTACATTAGAACTATACAAGTAATCGCAGCTTGTATGACAAGCAAACCACCATAAAATATTAAAAATAGAAGCCTTTTCGGTAGCGCCCATTGCAGAATGACAGCCTGCTGTGTTTGTGAGTCTGGGAGTGAGGGATAACGATGCAAACTCCAGGGCCAGCAGCATGGTACTCTTTTCCGTGTGTGTGTTTATATGTGTGTGTGTGAGGGCATGTTTAAGCGTGCGTGTGTCCGTTTGTGTACCATATTGCCCTTCGGCAGGCCAGTGCCACATTTGCATGCGTTTATATGTAATTCAGACACACGATATTTCGGTTCTTACAAATAATTCGTTATTTCACTTCGAGTCAGATGCAGACGCCGCACATGCCGTCCGTCTGTCCGTGAGTGCAGACAGACAGGGAAACGTTCTATACCACAGCACACATCAGTGGCGTGTGCCCTTGCCCTTAAACACACGCATATGTATTCAGTGTGTGTGCACCCCAGACCTCCAGCCCTTGCCTGCACACACTGTCCCTGTGAATCCTTATCGTCACACCCTGCCCTGGTAGCAGCGCTGTGTGTACAATGAGGCGCTGCCCGGGTACGACGACCCAATGAAGGTGAGGGGAGAGAGGACGGGTTCTTACCTTGGAGAGGGTGCCGTGCCAGCCTCCGCGGCGGGGAGGGGAAGGATGAGACGCCCGTGCGACCTGTCGCTCAGCCACAGCCACGAGAGCCTCTTTGGGAGCTGGTTCCAAAATGAGGACCCTGCAGAAGAAGACAACGAGACCCCACACAGGGTCCAGGACCCGCGCCCCCGTGTCATGCACGCGGATGTCACCTTGTGCTCTGTGGCGGGTGTGTGGGAAGGACAGGGGATGGAGATGCCGCTGCGACCTTCACCAGCAGTCTGCTTCTGCGTCCCCGGAGACAGGGGGAGGGGCTCCGGCTATTGCATCAGAAAGTCGTGTCGTGTTACTGCATATGAACACACCGCTAAATCAAGCGCACGGTGGGAGCGTGTGAGCGCGCGGTGGGAGCGTGTGAGGCAGAGAGGAGACGCCATGCGCGTGCACCTCGCCTGTCCGTGCGCGCACATGGTTTGTCTCCCTTCGCGCACCAAACCGACAATAGTCTCGCCAAGGAGAAGCAGCGCATGCGCTGCATCCGCTAGGCGAGACCTAAAAAGCTAAAAAATGGAGCAGCGCTGACACTGTGCCTACT
Organism: Calotriton arnoldi; assembly: GCA_963921515.1. Taxonomy (NCBI): domain Eukaryota; kingdom Metazoa; phylum Chordata; class Amphibia; order Caudata; family Salamandridae; genus Calotriton; species Calotriton arnoldi. The sequence continues at coordinate 1,840,957 of CAWUFW010000064.1, forward strand.
ATGTATGAAGTACGGTGCCTCAAGATGGTGGATATCACTGTGTTGTGCGCAACCCATCATTGCGTCCAGGCATGGCCTGTCATCACATCAGCTCCATCAAGGTTATGGACCTAGTCGGAAGTTAGGTAGGTGGTGTGCTTTGTTTTGTATAAATTCCAAAGTAACCACATACAGACACATACTGGTATAACTAGCTAGTGAAGGATGTTACAATTGTAAGATTTATCAAAATTGCCAAAAGAAATGTGTAATCACCAAAATAATGAGTTTTATCAGGAAACCCCTACATGTCGGGTTAGTTTTGCATCAGGAAAAAGAGCACGTATCACTATTCTGTACACTGCAAAAGCGTAAGAAAATGGGACAAATACCTATACAAAGGAAACTATCTCACACACAAATTGAGATCCAGGAAATATGACAATTAAGACAATTCTTATTCGTGTGTAATCAGTATACACAATGTTGTTCTTTTTCCGAAACTCTTTTAGGCATATTTGTAGTGTTAGGCTGCCTCTGTTCTAAGATTACCCACTGTACGTCTTAATCAGCATGTGTTAGAAATGGGGGTCTCTAGTTGGCAGGTTGTTACCCTGTCCAAGTAGGGACCCTTCTTCCTAGTCAATGTAAGGGAGATAAACTACTGAAATAACCCCTGCTCACCCTGTGGTAGAATGGCACAAGCAGTCAGGCTTATCTCAGAGTCAGTGTGTAAAGCATTTGTATATAACCAGCAGTAACACAGTGAAAACAAAAGTACACAACACCGGGGGGGCGTGGCTAGCAGCCAAGAAGAATGGCTGCTCACTAGCGAAGCTCCAGAGCCCTTGCCATAAAATCCTGCATATATCCGCCAGACTACCTAGTACAGACCCTGAATTGAGGGGGGATTACCGGCCCCGGAGCCCATCGGCGCCGAGAGCAGCGACCACGAGCCCCGCGCAACGGTGCAAGAAACTGAAATCGGACGGCCGCGGCTGGTCTGCAGAGAACATGGCGGCGACCAAGTGAGCGGCAGAGGAGGCGCTGAGAGCCCCGCGGAGGCCGCCGTCTTCCTCGATCCTCCTGGGAAGTGACGGTAGGGAGAGCGGACACGGAACGACCCGAAGTGCGGACTCGCAGATAAAGTAGATCTGGCGGCGGCGTGGGAGGAAACGGGGAGCCACAGCGAGCCGTAATTGAAGCCCCGGCATTGGAGGCCTGGCGGGCTCACCTGATTGGCGGTCGGCGGGGGGACCCCGGTGACGTCGACCGGGCCTGCCGCTTGCTTGTTCCCTTCTGTGGCTTGAGACGCACGGCAGCAGATACCAATAAACGCCTGGGGGTGGGCGGCATCAAGGAGGCCGGCGGGCATAGAATCCCAATCAGAGGCCCCACCGGGGAGCTGCAACAGACCTGCTGAGCGCGTGTATTGAAGCGCCATACCAGCAACAGAGCTACCGGCATCCTGCGGGACAGAGCTGGGTGAAGCCCGTGGGGTGGCCCGGTGCTTGGGGGCAGTGGCACCCTACCGGCGCCAAATATACTTGTGCGACAGCAGAACAAGAGGGGTGAGAGGGAAGCTCACTCGGTGGGCCCAGTTCCCCCGGGGGCGCCAGTCTTCCACCACCTGTCTAGGTGCCTTACCAGCCTCCTGAGAGAAAGATAAAGAACTTGGCGCATGAAGGTGCAGCTCCACGCTACAGGCCTAGAACGCGGACGCAAGATGTGAGGTCGGAGGTGGCTGGAGCGCCGGGGACCGGACTCCGGGAAACCCAGACAGGCTGCTAGTGGGACTGGCATTCTCCTAGGCAGGCGGCGGAGATTACCGGGGCCGGTTTCGGCGAGAATACGCGATTCGCCATACCACAGCCCGCTAACGGAGAGCGGCAAGGGGCCCAAAGCGTCGGCCCAAAACAAACTGGCCAAATTCACCTGGCATAAAGCGGGGGAGGGGCAGGACTCAGTTCAATTGGAAGCCCCAGATAAACAAAGTAGCCCCCCACCTCATCAGGACCTCACGCTCCATGACATAATGGAAGCAATCACTGGAGTCCGTACCTCTTTGGAAGCCCGCATTGACTCAGTGAATATAGAAGTGTCCCTTCTCCGAGCAGATCTGCGTAAAATGGACACTAAAGTAAAAGATCTGGGAGACGTAACAGCTGACTTACAGAAGGATACTTCCCAGCTCCAACAGCAAGTTAACAAACTTCAAGACCAACATAATGCGATGGAAAAACAACTGGATGAGTATGAAGGCAGAGCGCGCAGGAACAACATACGCATCCTAGGTGTGCCGGAACGAGCGGAAGGGCCAGCGGCGGACCTATATGTAGAAGATCTGATCCTGAAGCACCTACAGCCTAAAAGGCTTTCGAGCTACTTTTCCATTGAGAGGGCCCACCGTGTCCCAGGGGGGGCGACCGAGGCCGGGGGGCCCCCCCGCGACCTCTGATCGCACGTGTCTTCAACTATAGGGACCGGGACACGATACTTCAAACGGCACGGGCTAACCCTCCGCTCAAACTGGACAACAGTGTGGTTACCTTCTTCCCTGACTTTACCGCCAAAGTCCAAGCCCAGCGTCGCAGTTTTCTAGCAGTAAAGAAGGAGCTGCGAGACAGGGAAGTGAAGTATGCCATGCTCTTCCCAGCGAAACTTCGCGTGGAATCGGAGGGAAAGACGTGGTTCTTCTCCTCACCAGATGACGCCTGGGACTGGCTGGAGGGATGGCGCAGAGTTGAAAGACCACGTAGAGACCGCAACGGCGGACACAGATCGAACAGATCCACCCAGGGAGCAGAGCTGGGCGATGATCCATCCCAGACGGAGATGGGACAGACGATGCGTAGTTGAGCAGAAGGACTTTTGGAACTGGGACAGAGACGTACTGGTCGCAGATAAGTGGCCTAAAGATGGCGGGCCGCGCAGGGGGGACTTTTGGGAGTATCCTCTTACCTGAGGAGTTTGGGCATGTAGTGATTGGGGTCTGCACCGGGTGCCTGAGTATAGCAGAGCACTAAAAGAGGCGCGCTCTGACATTTACGGGGCCGGATGCCAATCCTCAGACGTATTGAAACATGATGTAATGTTCGATTAAGGCAAGGGAGGGAGGGCTGCTTGCCAGTACCTACAAGTATTTTGAGGGGGGAGGGGGAGTAGGCACTCTGCCTGGTTGGGGTGTGGGTAGTTCGAAATCCACTGGCAGGGGGCAGGGAGTGGGGAGGTGTGGGAGTTGTGGGGGGGGTCAGGGGATACAGATTTGTTTGAGTTTACAAGTCACAGAGTGTATAAAGTCATACCAGATTTCGGCCATTGATACTTGCCCTAAAGGGAGGACCTAGCTGTTGTCTATGCGGAAAGCGGTTTGGGCAGGTGCAGGCATGGGAGGTTGAGGCTGCGAGATATGGGAATTGAGCCATGGGGAGACGTCGAGTGCTCCCATCCTTTTACCCAATACATATATGACGGAGGCTAGTGTAGAGACGTCACTCTCCGTGCTCACTTGGAATGTGAATGGGATGGGGGACAAAATTAAACGAGGGGTAGTGCAGCAATATCTTAAAAGATGGGCCCCTGACCTAGTAATGCTGCAGGAGACACACTTGGTGGGTAACAAATGCAAAGCCCTCACGCGGTGGGGATATAAGCTACTGATACACGCTGAATACACTTCAGGATCCCGTGGGACAGGTATCCTGGTAAAGAAAAATCTTGCACTCACACCTACGCGTACCTGGGCGGATCCAAGGGGTAGTTTTGCGGTTCTAGAGGCGCGAAGGGAGGGCACTCAATGTGGTCTCGGTATACCTCCCACCGGCACTTGGTCAGGAAGCATTAGTGGACCTGGGGAAGATACTGACTGACCTCCCCATGGGCACTCTGATCTTGGGGGGTGACTTTAACATGACAATGGATGACCGAAAGGATAGGAATCCGCAACGACCGTCGACACGGCCACATACTCGCATGGCTGAGTTCACCACAGATATGGGACTAACTGATGTCTGGTGATCGGTGCAACCAGACGAAACCCAATACACCTATTACTCTAATGCACACAAGAGAACATCCCTTATTGATTATTTTTTAACATATTCAGCAACAATTGGCCACTTCCGGAATCCCCATGCTCTACCGAGGGGGATCTCAGACCACTCTCCGGTGTGGGTTGAACTTACATATTTTAGCCGTCAACCGGGGCCACCATAGTCCTCAGCCCATGGCTGCTCAAAATAACGGATATCAAAGAGGAGCTACTCAAACAGGCCGTTAATTATTTCAAAGAAAACGTGGGGTCAGTGAACTCGGCACAGACCATATGGGAAGCCTTCAAGGCGGTACTAAAGGGACAGGCCCTGGCGTTAAAAGTGGGATATACAAAAAAAAAAAAGCAACAGATCATACAACTTGAGTGTGAACTCCAGCAGCTGGAGGAAGAAAGTATCAATACTCCCTCAGAGGCGGCTACGTATCGCCTGACGCTCAAGCAATCAGAATATAGGAACTTGGTGAGGGAACATATGAGGGCCAAACTCCTTCATACTCAACATAAGCTGTATGAACTGGGGGATAGGGCGGGTAAATTACTGGCATGGCTGGAGAAGAGGGAACAGGGAGAGCGATGGGTGCCCAGGCTGACTCTCAGGGACGGGACGCAGGTCTCGAACCCAAAAGAAATAGCGGACGCATTTGCTGACCACCTGGAAAGAATTTACACCCCCTCAACCACATATACGGCGGAGGACTCCCGCCAGCTACTATTAGATAGTAATCTGCCTACACTCTCTGATATTGACAGAGACGCTCTGGACGAGGAACTGACGGATGCTGAAATTCTAAAGGCCATAAATAATATCCAGTCAGGGAAAGCGATGGGGCCCAATGGGATACCTATAGAATTTCTGAAAACAGTCGCATCCCAGGTTGCACCGCATTTGCGGGCTATGTATGATGAAAGTTATGAGAAGGGGATTCTGCCGGACGATCAGCGGCTAGCGTCGATAGTCGTTATTCGTAAGCCAGGGACACCCGCAGACGACTGTGGCTCTTATCGGCCAATTTCTCTAATCAACGCGGAAGCGAAAATCCTTGCGAAATTGCTGGCCCTACGCTTGGTCTTGGTCATTCCAGACCAATCGGGCTTTATGCCAGGGAGGAGAACGGCGCTAAATATTCGGCGCCTTCACAACGTGCTTGCGCGCCGAGAGTTTATAGAGGAGGACGCAGTGGTACTTTCCCTCGACGCCTCAATGGTCCTGAAACGCCTGGGCTTCGGCCCGAAATTTCTGGGCTGGATACGACTGCTGTATACGGGCCTACGGGGCCAAGTGAGAGTAAACGACCATACGTCTCGGATATTCTCATTAAAAAGGGGCACTCGGCAGGGTTGTCCCCTGTCCCCCCTAATCTTCTCCCTGATGTTGGAACCGCTAGCCTCCTGGGTGAGACGAGATGTCATGCTGAGAGGGTTGAAATGGGTGAAGGGCATGATGACCGAATATCATTATATGCCGATGATATTCTGCTATATCTCGCCTCCCCATATAAGTCCATTGTTGTGGGGTCGTAATAAGCGGTCGTAGGCCAGGTCGTTTTATGGAATCTTTTATTTTTCCATACAACTTTCTGGTGGTAAGGGACAGTCTTTCTGGAGAATATGGGGTCTGTTCCGCCTTCCGTCTGCTTCTCCTTTGTTTCTCCAGCTTGAGCCTTTCTCTCCGGGATCGGGTCCTCCGCAGGAGCTCCCTCTCCGGGGTGTAGGTAGGAGGTAACGTGGATGGTGGAGCAAGGGGAAACAAAGATACACGGTGTAAGTCTTCCGTTCTAGAAGTGAGTCAGGGATAGGGTAGTGCTGGGGACACCTCACAAACAACCCGTGCTCGGAACGGCCGCGTGAAAGTGAAGGGGGGGGGGAAAGGAGCAAGCGGGGCGACCGCGTTCTGTCCTCCCGTTTCCCTAGAAGTTGGAAGAGTCCCTCCTCCCGAACCACCCTGTAAACCGGTCCCGTACCTGGGTTAGCCACGCTCCTCCTGGAGCGTGACTCGGCGAAGCGTGGTGCCGATGGCCTCCTGGCGTAGCCTGTACTCCTCGAGATCCCGTACCGCTGCTCTCTCTCTGTTCTCCAAAGTCGCTCCTCTCGGCTCTCGCTGTTCCGTTTCTCCCGTCTCCTCCGGTGTCGGTGCACACCTGCGTCTGGGATTCCTCGCTCCTTATTGGCAAGTTCGTTGTGACGTCGAGGAGAGGAGGAGTCTCGTCAGCAGGGAATCCCCAATTAAAGGTGCCGTGCTCTTGATAATCCGGGTCCTGTACTAGAGGCTGGTTTGGGGAATCCCAGTCATCCTGCTGCGGGGAGATAAGGGGGGGAGAGAGTGGCGTTGCAGTCCACCAGTCAACAGCGTCCTCCGAGCCCACCTTGCCACATCCATACATTGTGTATTAAACATATTCACAAACTTTGGGAAGTATTCGGTGTATGCGATTAACTGGAGTAAGTCGGTACTATTTGTCCTTCGAGGCCCGGTTCCCCGTCTCCCCTCAGGATGCAGGGTAGAGGTGGCCCTTGAGGGCTTTCGATACCTGGGAGTCTTCATAACTCCAGACCCCCAGCTCTTCTATGAACGCAACCTCGCCGCTCCCTTAGACAGGCTGCGTAATGATGTCAAGCACTGGAGGTCCTTGCCCCTCTCACTAGGTGGCCGCGCTGCTCTATTTAAGATGCTGGCCCTTCCACGTTTCCTTTATATCCTCCAGAACTGTCCCAATAGGGTCCCAGATGCCTATTTCTCGGGGGTGGAGAGTGAGGTCAGGACGTTACTGTGGGACGGGGGATCCCCTCGGATAGCGATGAGTAAGCTAACTAAGGGGTGGTATGACGGGGGAATCGCCCTCCCTGACATAAGACTCTACTATTGGGCATCGCAATTAATGGTGGTGAACCACTGGGTGTATCGCTCCCCCATGGATCCGGCATATCCGTTGGACAGGTACCAAATGGGTAGAGAAGGGTACTTGGGGGCGTTGTACTCGACGGCCCGGAAAGGACGGTATTTCGGCCCCACAGCCCATTCAGTTGCAATTTGGCACCAGGCGAACTCCCGTTTAGGGTGGTCGAAGATACTGACCAAAGCCACACCACTGTGGTTTACCCAACGACTTGGACTACTCTGCCATCAGCCGGAGTTTGATAAGTGGGACACCATCGGAATCTCCATCATAGGCGACTTGGTGAGGAAGGGCACAATCCTGAAATTTGAGGAATTGAGAGAGAAATACGATATGGCTCCAGGGGAGGGGTTTCAATACCTGCAGATTCAGCATGCCCTTACCACAGCGCTTCCTGACATGAGCGATATACCAGAGTCGTCCCCTCTGGAGGATCGGCTGCTGGACGGGCCGCTGCTTAATAAAGCCATATCACTAACCTACAGGAAACTGTGCAACAACCTACCAGACATGTTCCATAAACTCCGAGAAAAATGGCAGATAGATCTTGGGTCCATTGACGATGACGTCTGGCAAGCGGCACTAATGTCCCCGAGGGAGGCGGCCATCACCCTTCGTTTCCGACTAATACAACTCAAAATCCTGCATAGATCTTATCTCACGGGGGTTATACTGGCAAAGATGGGTTCAAGACCTGATGCGCTCTGCCTACGTGGCTGCCAGCAAGACGCAACCTTTTACCATATAATTTGGGATTGTCCGGCTGTACGACCCATATGGGAGGAGGCCACGAGGCACATCCGGGATGCACTGGGGAAGGGGCTCACCCTTACACCACGACTGGGTCTTCTCAATATGTGGGAACAGACTGACCTCACATAAGTGGAACAGCAACTAATTACATTGGGCTACACCTTAGTCAAACGCGAGATTGCGAAGCAGTGGGGAGTGGGGGATAGGCCTTCTCATCGAGTGTGGGCAAGAGAGTTTGACAAATGTATGATAGCTGAGAAAGACGTATTTAAATCGAGAGGGTGTCCAAAGAAATGGGACAGAAAATGGGGCAAATGGAATGTATATAGAGGTGACCTATGTGTTTCCCCATCGGTGGAAATGGAACTGCGACGCACTGGACAGCAGTCTCAAGAAGCGCTGTGATTGCACCTAGTTTATTCTCCCTATTGGTCTCAAAGTACTGTATAATCTGCTGAAATGTTGATCAAGTATTGTATGTGACTTTTAACAATGTGAAATTCATAAAAATATATTTTTTTTAAAAAGTACACAACACCAGTTTTAGAAAAATATCCAATATTTATCTGTGTAAAACAAGACGAAAACGATAAAAAGTCAAACATACAGTGATCAGAATGCGAATAATGCAAAAACAGGCTTTATATACAGTTCTTTGAAGTTGATAGCTCCGTCCAGGGCTACCGCGGTGTCGTGAACACCCAGATCCAATAGTTCCGGCCGACCGCGGCGGTGTGGGCTGGCTGCGATGTCGGACGATCCTCAAAACAGTACCTTTTTATTCCAGCCGACCGTGACGGTGCGGGCCAGCTGTGGCAGGCGTTGAGGCTGCGGTGCGAAGCGGAGTGGTGCGGCGTACAGTGCCCTCAGGTCGCGATGCACGTAGCCGCTCGGTGGCGGTAGTCCAACTGCGTTGATGAGCCCAGGGCTGCAGTGCGAAGTGGGGCGGTGCTCGTCGCGGTGCTGACAGGTCGCGGTGCTGACAGGTCACGGTGCAAGCCACGGCGCCAGTTGAGGATCTGGAGTCGTTGGGGCTGCGTTGATGGGCTAAGACTGCAGTGTGGGATGGGGCGGTGCATAGTGTAACTTACGAGTGGTGCCCCCAAACCATGGTGCAGGCAGTGGTGGCGATGTCAGCTTGCAGCAGCGTTGTCGATGAGACCAAGGACGCGGATTGCAGTGCAAGGGTGCGGTGCCCTCAGGTCACGGCGCAAGCAGTGGCTCGGTGGCGGTCGCCAGGGGCGTCGGTGACACCAGGGTTGCGGTGCGAAGTGGGGCGGTGCTCGTCACTGTGCAAGCCACTGTGCCAGTTGAGGATCTGGAGTCGTTGGGGCTGGCGTTGGTGGGCCAAGTCTGCGATGTGGGACGGGGCGGTGCGTCATGTAACTTACGAGCGGTGCCCCCAAACCACGGTGCAGGCAGTGGCGGCGATGTCAGCTTGCAGCGGCGTTGTCGTTGAGACCAGGGCAGAGGATTGAAGCGAGGCGGTGCGGAGTGCGGTGCCCGAAGATCGCTGTGCAAGCAGCGGCTCGGTGGCGGATATCGTTGAGACCAGGGTTGCGGTGCGGCGGTGCCCTCTGCGGTGCCTTCAGGTCACGGAACCGCCATTGGTCTCAGTGACAGTGTCGGACTGCGGTTTCCCCTCTGTGGCCACCGAAACACCAGGTCCCAGTGGCAGCAACCAGAAGATGTTGAAGTCTTTGATTTCCCTGAGACTTTCAACAGGAGGCAAGTTCTACATCAAGCCCTGGGGGATACTAAGGTTGCAGAAAGAACAAGTCAGTCTTTTCCCTGCCCAAGACAGAAGCAGCAACTGCAGGCCAACCCAGCAAAGCATGCAGCAAAGTGTAAATCTCTCCTCACAGCTCTTCCAGCTTTTCTTCCTGGGAGGTTCCTTAGTACAGCAGTAATCTGAAGATCTGGGGTCAGGGCCCCAATATTTCTGGCACATTTGCCTTTGAAGTTGGTTCAAAGTTCCTCTAGCACACAAAAGCCAGTTCAGCCTCGCTCAGGCCAGGTTCACCACAGGAGGTGGAGACAGCTGTGTGAGAGGCAGCCACAGTCCATTCAGGTGCAAGTGTCAACTCCTCCCACTACTCTAAATGCAGCCAGGTCTATTCAGCCTGGCTATGAGTCACCCAGGAAAGGCAGGACACAGCTCAACCCCCCCCCCACGTGTCTGTCTAGTGTGAATGCACATCCCCTGCTCCTGTCACAGACAGGGAATACACAAATGGCAGAGGCACACAGGATGGTTAAGCAAGAAAATGCCCATTTTCTAAAAGTGGCATTTTCAAACATACAACATAAAAATCATCTTCACTAAAAGATGTATTTTTAAATTCTGAGTTCAGGCATACTAAACTCCATTTCTCTATCTTATCCCAATGGAGAGTTATGCTTGTAAAATGTTACAAGACAACTCTCATGTTAAGCCTATGTGACAGACAGCCTTTCAATAGTGAAAAACGAAATACACAGTATTTCACTATCAGGACATGTCACGCACACCAGTACATGTCCTACCTTTCACATACACTACACCCTGCCCATGGGGGTACCTTGGGCCTACCTTAGGGGTGCCTTACATATAGGGATGGTTAGGGCCTGGCAAGTGGGTGCACCTGCCAGGTCGACATGGCAGTAAAAACTGTGCGCAGACACTGCAGTGGCAGGTCTGAGAACCCTTTGAAAAGCTACTTGTGTGGGTGGCACAAAACAGTGCTGCAGGCCCACGAGTAGCATTTGATTTACAGGCCCTGGGCACACATGTGCATATTACTAGGGACTTAGTAGTAAATCAAATAAGCCAATAATGGAAACACCAATCCATAAACAATTTACATGGAGAGCATATGCATTTTAGCACTGAACAGCAGTGGTAAAGTGCCCAGAGTCCTAAAACCAACAAAAACAAGGTCAAAAAAAGGAGGCCAAAAAGTCTGGGGGTGAACCCACTGAAAAAGCCACGTCTAACAGTACGCTCGCTTCATTTTTGCAAAGTAAACTATGTAGCGTAGTGCCATGTGGTGAAGAGTGAAAGTGGGAAGGATGAGTGGTGTGTGAAGGGTGTAGGTGGGGATGAGAGTGAGTGCAGAAGGAGTACTCTGTTCAGTAATGTTGCAGTTAGATGTTGGGATCTTGCGAGGCAGTGCTGTGTCAGACGAGAGACTCTGGTATTGCATGTTGATTGTCATGAGTATTGACTGTTTCAGAAACTCCAAAAGTTGTGGTGGGGTAGGTGTTCTTTCTGATGCTGACGTTGAAGTTACAGCTGGAAATTCGGGGGGGGGGGGGGAGGGATTGAAAGTGATCAGTGAAAAGTTCATCAGCGTTATAGGTAATGAGCCTAGCCAGGGAGGGATGGCAGGAGGGATTGATAGGACAGGTAGTAAGGTCATGGAAAGGGTGAGCGTAGGAGATAGGGTTGTGAGAAAGGTGTAAGGCTATAGGGACGTAGTTAGGATAATGATGCATGAAAGGAGTTGAGGGGTACAGATGGATGGGAGGAGTAAGAGACTGGAAGGGTAGTGCTGTATCAAGATGAAGGTGTGAGGGGGTATCAAGTGGTCAAGTTGTGGAAAGGTGGTGTGGGTAGGGAGTGAAAGGGTGTGGAGAGGTAGTGGGGGACAGAGGTAATGTCCAGTAAGACTGGGGTATAGACTGTGGATACAGGGTCATAGTAAGCAGAGTACTAGTCGTCATGGGGAGAAACAGGGCAGGATCTGGAGGAAATATCATTGTTTGTGAAAAGGAGCGGAGGTCACAGTAAATGTGAGTGGCTTGGGGTGCGCAGGAGTGTGGGCATGAACTTGGGGAAGCGAGTGCCATGTGAGTGTGACTACATGATTACTGAAGTTGAGAGAGGAAAATATCAGGAGTGAGTGGATTTCACCTCTTGGGGTGTGTAATCTGTGGGTTTTATCTTGGGGCAGCAGGGAGAGAGAGTATATACCACATATCAGTCAGGATATTTCAATGAATTAGTACTTTTCATTCACTCTCTCCTATGCGGAGTCTAGAAATTATTTAAATACTGCTGCTCAAGAAACAATGGCTAATCTGTCTTCTCCATCCAAACGTCCCATCTCACAAAAGCCTTTATCTGAGAGTGTGGAGTATCCAACAGGGTCACACTCTACTATTCAACCTCGGTCACTAAAGGTTCCAACAACTACATCTCATAGAAACATACCATTTCCTGTTGCCTACCTGCTATGAACATGTGTCTTCTAACTTTATCTGTCTTGATCTCAGTATCATCAGAAAACAATGACCACCACAGCATGCTAGCTACTGTTATCTCTCTGGTTATCAGTGGCATAAAACTGGTTATCCTCCCATCTCACAAATCATTTTTTATTCGGTCTATTGACTCTCTTTGCATTCTCAAACAACATTGATACCACCAGTGCCCCGCAAGGCACCTCTTTCATATCCCTCTTTTTTTCCTACCCGTACAGCATTTACCTCAATAACCTCATCTCATTTGGTTCCTACAATCAATTCTATGTTAAGAGCATGCAGATCTTATCCATCCTATATCTAAACCCCCAAACAAAAGTATATCAGGACATAACATATACATTTGTCAAGGGTGCATTCACCTTTTGAGAACTCTTAGTGTTAATTAACAGATGTTTTTGTTAGTCAGTTGTTCAACGGTACTAATCTTTTGAACTTTGGAAGGATGAAAAGTGCACCCACCAGGATTCGAACATGCTACCATGAGGTCAAACACAGATCCCTGGAATGGATGCATAATCTACTGGGCCAGCAGAACCAGCTTTCATAGCCTCAGAGTCAATCATTCAACGTCTCTCCGTTCTCTCATGCTAAAAGTACTTAAAAATAAAAGCACTCACTCCCAAACCATCTGCACTCCACTACTCCCACCACCTCTACCTTCTGGACCATCTGAAACACCACCAGCCCTCACCTTTCACTAAGAGACTGCAGCTTAAGGATGGTGTCTTATGACACCGACAACTACAGCAGTTAGGTAGCAGTTTCCGATTATCTTAATTCACCCACATTCCCAATGCTGCCAAAGTCCTGTTTAAAATCCTGGCCATGAGTAAACCTGACCCTTGAAACAGCACTCTAGTCAGCCTCATGCTGTATTTCACCAACCCCTAAGCATAAAGGGTAACCATGCACACTCAAACCTTCCAAAATATACATTTACGTCTGCTTATGGCTCCCAAGCGAGCTGGCAGTCAGTCAAACACAGGCTATTTTTTAAATTCCTCAAAGTGGCCTTCAAGGAAGTAAATGGCATTTCACCAGCATAGCTCTTAAAATCTACACCAGATATGAGCCTTTACAAGCTTTGTACCTGGGTAACCTCAATCACTGATTGTTATTAAACCACCGGCATCACTTGCGGGTCCAGGTTCTTTCAACTACTGAGAGTCTTCAAAAGAAATACCCTCCTCAGTAAACTGGGCAAACACTTCCTATGTTCATGTTTGCCCTCGTAGGCCTGCCCAGGAACTGTCTTCTCCCCACACCTCTCTCGGACTACAGACCTTGGACATCAGCAAGCCATGTTCTATAAAATGAAAATGTAGGTTCTGTAGTATGTTCTATATTGTACAGTAACTGTGGTGTCCCTATCACTGCGACCAATTTGCTCTACTTGTCTATGCTACTGCTTAACCTTCTATGTTGTCATGAACCCAAGGGTACTGTGTACAGACTTTCTGCTCAAAATCCAATGTCCCATACGAATATAAATGTCAATGTGAAAGTGAGGGAATATAAGCAGTGTTACATTTATTCCGTCATGACTATGCGATACATAACTTCTTTCATGCATCACTTTGCATGTATAAGTAAGTCCCAACAAAATGCAAATGAGTCTTACCCATTCCAAACGGATGCAGAAACGCACTTATTATGCAGCAATTTCTTCACAATTGTACACACACCGATTCTTATCTGAACAATACATTTTGAAACATAAATTCCATTTCTTATTTGCCACAAATGAAACAAAAACGTGCAAATGCCTCCCTTTCACTCAAACCTTCATACAGAACCCATCATCTACAGCAACAAAAAAAAGGTAACACTCCAACTTAAGAACTTTCCAAAATTAATTACGTCCACATTTCATTTGATAAACCCACTTGTCCACCCCACAGTAATAATGCCAACACTGCTGCTGCCTAGTCTCTGAACCAGCCTGCTCATGTTCTCTCATCACTAACAATTATTGCATTTCACTCTTAACCCCTTGACTGCCAGGGTGGCGATGCACACTGGTGTCAGATAATTTCATCAAGTTTGCTCCGACAGTGTACTATTTTTTGCATTTGCCTTATAGTAGTGTGTGTGTGTGTGTGTATATATATATATATATATATATATATATATATATATATATACACACACACATATATATATATATATATATATATATATATATATATATATATATATATACACACACACACACACACACACGTCATAAGGGTGAACAGTTTTTTTTAGAGTTAAAAACATTCCATTTTAAATGACACTGACTTAACTATAACGTCACTTTAACCTTTGTTTTTTCAGTGAATCTCCGACATTTTTTAAAGTAACAGTATAACAAGATGTAATTTTAAGTAAGGTAGACCTACTGGCTTTGTCAAAGAATCAGAACTCCAAAATATAAAAAATGGGCCTATTGACTTTAGCAGGAGATCAGCACATCAACCCATGAAAAGTAGCTCTATTGGCTTTGCTACACAGTCACCTCAATAATATATAAATAACCATATTCCAAAGTAATCCTTATTATTACAGACACAACAATGCATAATAAATATTTTCACAAAAATATTTAAAATAAAGCCTAAGGGATCAGGGAATTCATACCCTTCACCCCTGTATGTTTTTTTTTTTTTTTTTTAAACATGGGTACCGAGTCCCCAAGTCCTAAAATGTCTGTCAAACATCTTTATTGATGTGAGGCAGGCAATTTTCCTACTGAAAATAGAATGGAGAAAATGTGTTTTGGGCCACCTCCTTTTTTACTTGGACCCTGAAACTTTACAGGAAGGAGCTGAGTTGGCTAAACCTTTTTTGTCGAAAGCTTCATGAAGATTCGTCAAACACCACCAAAGTTATTAAAAACCAAATAATCATTTTCCTATGGAAACCTGGTTCTAACTAGAACTAAACAGTGGCGACTACTGCCACTGTATACTAAATATACATATATATGCATATATATACACCCACACATCAATAAAGCCTGTCAGGATGTATTACCCTTGTCTGTCTCATTTCTACTATGTTACTCTTTGTACATTGGTCAGATGCTTAAATGTTGCCGTTGGCCACACACAAGAGAATCTCAGATATCCTGCATCGTTCTCAATAGATAAAATCACTAACTACTGATCAAGAATTAGCCCTCCTGGAATGTTCAAGAAATGTGGCTTCTAATAAGGCAACTGATCGATTGCCTCATGCAGGCCGTGAATCACAACTAAAAGTTTATAAACCTTAATTATCAATCGAAACCTTTACACTACATACGGTCACAAGGGCAAACTAATACAACCTTCCTACGCCTCCTCACAAAAAGTCAGCCAGACCTATAATAACTACCCTGAACGGCTACCAGTAATATTCGCTATTCAACTAATCATATTTTTGTGTATAAGCATCTTAAAGTGTAGCTGGCTAAAATCACCATGTTTACAATCACTGTGTCAGAGAAGCCACACAATGATAAAATGACAAATTATTACAATCGATTTGCTGTTAAGCATAGTGGAAGTAAAGAATTCATCCCCGATGACTCACTGCGATACAGACAAGGACTGCATAAAATGTCCACCTTTATCCATGCAGTATAAAGGGTTCAACGCGTCATCATTAAAAGATTGAGTTCCAAAACGGACAACCACCATAAGCAGTTCCAGAACAATAAAAATCAAGGATTTGAAAAGCGCTGAACTGTAGGCACGGGGAGAAGATGTACCCAGAATCGCAGGACGTTGAGCCGATGCCGAGACTCGAACCCTGCCCCCCATTCCGCAGTGGGCAGCTCAGGTCGTTGCGCCACACCCTCTTCCTCACAGTTTAGCTGTATTGTGGCAAAAGCAAGGTGAGAAACTCAAACACCTCATCACCCCAACCATGTACACTGCTCCAGGGTAAAATATCAACACTTCTTTCCAACTGCCACGGCATCACCAAGGTTAAAGCGCACCCTTCACAGAAGAGGCATTATCTCTTTGGTCCGAAATCAGCTTATGTCCCACTTCCACAAAGGGGGTAAATCAAAGAGTCAGGGATCAAGTCAATGTGCTGGGAAAGATCTACGGTCACAGATGATCAGATACCCTATTCCTCTACAACCTACAGGCTAGCCCCCTAGGTTTGCCACCTTGGGGGTGAACTCACCTGGAGTAACAGGCATTAGAGGTGGGCAGATACAGCGTGGTAGTGTAAATTAAAAGAAAGGCAACTTAACAAGGGTTTTGTAACTGCTGTTTTGCATAATGTATACGGAATTTAAAGTTTGCCAGCACTTGGTTTGGAGTAAAACACAATATTTAAAGTGGAAAACTGTAGTAATACCCAAGTACATTACAACAAAAACCTAAAGTGGTATTAACGTGTACTGGGAGGCGAGATGACATAAATGCAACAACAAGCTAGAAGTCGTTCCCAGATGTCAAATGGAAATAATGAATGACAGGTGCCTACCTGTCAACTCCAAACCCAAGTAAGCTTCCCGATCATATCGGAACCCCCAGAAAATCATCCCATGGCACCCAGAGGGCAGGTTCAAATTTGGAACAGAGAACTCTCATGTGTAGATAGATGCAGCTACTCAAACTCCCATTGATCCGCTCCATTGCGAGGCAGAAAAGTCAGCCCCGAGCACGTTCACGCATGCACGTTGAGAGGTCACGTCCCTCTATGCAGCACGAGAGGTCCTGGTCCATGAAAGGTGGCAAAGGTCAACCACCTGGGCAGTGTCAGAGGTCAACCCTGTCTACTGGGTATTAGCCACTCTACGCCACAGTATTGTTTCTTACCGGAACAGGATGCGGCGCAGACATGTCCTGTGGGTTCCTCCCCAAGCAGTAGTGGTGGGGATGTCTGAGCTGCGTGATGAGAGACAGACCTCACCCCCTTAAACACAGCTTCCCTTCTCTATTCACGGGACTCAAGGGTTGTAGATCAGGGCTGTACGGCCTCATGCAACTCTCACAAAATGGCCCCTAACTTTCCCCGAAATGGTAATCCGACTAATGCCCCTCAATGACATGGCGTCCGCGTTCTATCTACCAAGGGGCCGGCTGCGTTCTGTTCTGTACGGACTATTCTACTTCCGGATAAACCGGAAGCGACTCTTTTCTCTCACTGACAGGGATCCAGGAGTGCTCTGGGGTCGGCGAACCACTCGCTTCCCCTACAAATATGGCCGCTTGATTTAATTTTCACAACTATAACCTGCACTGGTGAATCTGCCACGCTTCCTGTTGTAGAGGAAGTTATTTTAATCCAATTGCCGAGGGCAGCAGTTGATTTATTATTCTACCCAAGACTAAGAAGATTTTGAAGAAAGTATAACATTTCCCATGCGTTTTAAATTTAGCACCGGTATTGAGCTATGGAGTCAGGACTCGTTCACAATCGACGAGATTGAAAGTGATAGTAACAAAATAGGAGGCAAAGGGGTCATTTCAGTCCAGCGGCTATCTTTCTAAAGCGACACGGACATGCACGGGGTGCGCAGAAGTCGTCTTTGTGAGGACAACGTGCAGATAACTCAAGGTTTTAAATGAGGACAACCGAGATGAAAACACATTGTGGTAGTGACTTAGATACCCACAAATGTTCATCCGCCGTGTTGTATGAGGATCATTACCAGTATAAGCCAAGCCCTATGTGCGGTGACGATGTAGAGAAAACGCTGCCAACTCTGTAAAGACGATAAAAAATATATAAATGTACCGTGACCATGAACAGTAAGTGCAGCTGTCACTTTAGGGAGGGTGAAATACAGTTGAAAATCAGACCGTGAATCTTTCCCATGATGTTTTTGACATCTTGTAGACTTGCAGTGAGGTTTTCGCTGGGGAATCGAACCAAGGCACAATGTGTGGGGGTGCACATTTCACAGCAGTACGTTGTTAGTGCCAACTATGTATGTAAAGTCCTTACAAATATGTCATTTGTTTTACTGTACACCTTGCTTTGCTTGCCAAATTCTGTACTCTAACTTGTTGGGCGATCGCACACGTTTCTCTTCTTTTATGGGCCATCCTTTCGAATAACAGTAGTATTGAAATTGACATATATAGTTCCCGCCGAGAGGAAGGGCATGTCGGTTGTTCGCGCAGATGATTGGTTTGCAAGCGAGTTAACCAAACTGCACATAATGTAACTGGTTCAGCCCCACCACGCTATCCAAATGGCAAGAAAGTAGGGAAGCCACTATTGACAGCTGAGTAATGTTTCTTCACGGTTCAAATCGGTAACCTGTAGCAAGTTTCTTGGGTCTTTGGAAGGTCGTGAGTGTTGTGCCTAGCTCGTGATTGGAAGCTAAGTTTCGACAGTTACTTTTTGTTTCTCATTTGATTGGTTTTGAGGCTATTTCGGCTATGTTACTGGTTGCTATGCAGTTGTTCTTCCCTGCGGTTGGTTGCCATGGCCGTTCCCAGCACTGTGATTGGTTAAGGGGAGGGATATTGACTTTCCTGTTATGTGGGCTGATCTCGGTAACCGAAAGTAGGTTTCAGCTTTACATTCAGCCGTGCCCCTTGCCGCGGAACTGCATGTGCGCCTTGGAGACTTGCGTGTTTGTTGTGGATAAGGGAGTGCTGGCTATGTCCTCTTCCCAAGAGCCAGGGGATTCTGTAGGTAATAGGAAGACGGGGGGAAAGAGGCCAAGGAAGCCGAACTACACGTACGAGGAGCTGCAGCTGCTGATCCACACGGTACACCACAACTACGACTTGTTGTACGGGGAGGGTCAGAGGAAGAACGACCAGCGGCGCAAGGAGGTCTGGCACCGCCTGGTGGAGTCCATCAATGGCCAGGGCGTGGTGGTGCGCACCAAGGACGAACTGCAGCACAAGTACCGTGACTTGCGGGCCGAGGTGAAGAAGAAACTGCACGAGATTCAACGACAGTCGCAGGGTGGTGGAGATGGCCTGCCAGTCTCAGTTTCCCTGACATTGCTGGAGAGGCTGATTGCTGCCAATATCAACCGTGGCTTCCAGCAGCTGCACTGCGCCCTTCCCGGTAAGCGTCATCAGCGGGTTGACGTGCCTCTTGCTCAAAGCTGGGAGTAAACTTTGCGGCAGATATCGCACGTTTCCTTCCCCTCATTGAGGTTGGAGTGAGTTAACGCGGTCTAAAGACGTGTCTAAATATAGCGCCGTCTGTCGGGCTCAAGGCACTAACTTTAGGTAAAGTAGGCGTCAGCCGCACCCATTTCATACAGCGCAGCGGCTGGCCTAAAGTTTTTGCAAGCTTTTATGAAAATGCCCAGTGCACAACCACCACTTCCTGGCAGCCGTGCACGTACCCGCATGCACACACAACTCAGATGAGCAAGATATTTACATAGCAAATGAAGTAAGCATTATGCATCAATTCCTCACTTAAAGGAATGCTTGAATTTAGAACTCAACATTTTCAATCAAACTCTAAGTTATCTTGATTAGAACATTAAAATGTGCACTTTTCATTGTCACCGACTCACGGAGTAAATAAAATGTACTTCTTGAAATTATATATTTTTTAAAATTAGATTTTTTATGTTACGACTGAGAGATTTTACGGATCTTGGCGGTAAATTGTCTAAATAGCCGCCTTTAACCTTAACATTTAGTTTGGGAAAGAACCACTCATTGGTTTTCTGGAGGTAAAGTATTTTGTCTCCCCAGCCAAATGTGTGGAACGACAGTGACCGGTATTAAGTGTCTTTTGACCAGCTGGTTGCCTTGCTTGTCTTTGAGGGCAGATGGCGTTGAAATGTGCACTCCCCACAGAGGAGAAACCCTCCCTATAAAACACATCTGGGGCCTCCAGCCAATCAGCTTGCTAGGTTGAATGATGGCTTGACTCTTGTTCTTCCACGTGGTTGGAATGCACTGGTGGCTGCTCTACTTACTGCTGAGTTATGGATCATGTGAGATAGTCCCCAACATTAATATTAGGCCCTCAAGAAAAACAACGAGCGCCTCTTTTAAAGGCTGCTATTTAGACGCGTTGCCCCTGATCCAGCGCAACCCCTAAATTCTGAAACCAGGGACCTAAAGAAATCTCATCACACAAATTGCTTTATCAAACAACAGGGCCCATCACACATTACCCATAATATGATCGCTGAAGACAGGCGCTGGATTTGGGGGGTTTATTTTGTCAGTTTTATTAAGTTCAACACTATACTTCACATTAATAACATTTGTATATATTTCTATCTATTCGTAAATCAACTTTCTTCTTCCTTTGGTCGATGGACCATTAGTTGAAGAGTTGATGGTGACTATGATTAACTAAGCAGTTTAATACTTAACTAAATAACCACAGAGTCACTTATTCAGTTAATGAAATTATATTATTAAACGCTCTTAAATGATTATCAGTGCATACACAAGATTGCATATTAGAGAACAAATTATCAAGCAATGTAATCAAAATGAATCATTTGCATCGATATCAAAGCGTGCATCAGGAATGGGGAAGATAAGGTACAGCATAAACTTGCAAAATTATACTTGCAAATTAAAGCAATCAAGGAGGGTAATACCCACCAAAGAATCAGGAAACCCACTTCCTTGGCCGAGGTTGTGGCAAAGGGTCTCAGAGATGGGCTCAGAGAACAAAGTTAAAAGGACAGATGCAGCTAAACTTGCCATACACTAACTACTAAATTAATCTCCCACTTAATCTACCTCCTCGGTCGCCATCTCCTACCAAGCACTCCCGTAACGTCCTCATACCTAAAGTTCTCTTTCCCTGTGCAGGGCTGCTCTTCTGGCTCGAATCTTCTCTCTGTCTTGTGCGTCTCTCTCTCTCTCTGTCTTGCCTTGTCTTGTCTCGTGTAGTCTCGCCACATCCCTATTGGGATATCAATTAAACTCTTTTCCTCATCACGCTATCTTACAATGTTGCAGTATCAATAAAAACTCGGACTATGATTGGTTGTCGTAAATCATACTAGGGTCGCCTCATCTAGTTCTCCCCACAAATCCATCCTATACTGGTTCTAACAAAGGAAGGATTTAAGACCATTGCATACATATAAGTCTAACATTAATAATTATACTTTTAGTAACAATGTTAATCATGTCATCCGCTTTCACATTCGCATTGCACGTAGTGATGACTGTTCCCACAGTCAATGTCACATCTTGGCACATAAACAATAGGACACAGGTCAACACGGCCTTCACACGGATTGCATCAACGGGTACACTTTGTAGTCTGCGAGCAGGCAATCCTCCTTGGCACATGCGCACTCCGATTCCGACTAGGCCAGCCACATGCTGGTTTCAACGAGAGGCCATTTTCATGCAGGCCCAATCCCGTACTAAAATAAACAAACACAAAAGAATATTAATTCATGAAAATAAACCCATTATGTTTACCTCCCACCATACTAATACCCTGTATTAATTATTACCTAGCGAAAGCTATTAATTTAAAGCACCTTTTCGTTATTTTGTGCACAACATGCAAAATGTGCAATGTACAACACAGCATAAACATGCAGTAGTACGGTTTTTCAATGCGCAAACAATTAATACGTACTCATGCCAACATGGTTTAGTATATTATATTGTTGGAAAATGGATTATTGGTAAGGGCAAATGTAGGTCTGCCACTGGCAATAAGGCCACTAACACATGGTAGGACTCAGCATAGGTCTTACAAAATTATTCCTATGCTCAACCCTTGGTAGCTTGGCTGCGAGCAGACAGGCTTAACTTCAAAGACCGGTATGTAAAGCATTTAAAAACAACATTTCAGTAAATAATTAAGACACAACACATAATAAAAATCCAACACTAATTTATAAAAATAGGAAATATTTTTATCTTTAAAATGACACCAAAACGACAAAAATCCAATGTAGGGAACCGGAGATATGAATTTTCAAAGATTTAGCAAAATATAGCACTTAGAAGATTATAGCACCATATTGGGATACCTGCTCACGATAGACCGGGTCAAAGTTTCAGGCCGACCGCGATGGAGCCCTGGGCGGCTACAGCTCAGGGCAGGTCCCGGTCTCAGTTTCTACCTTCACACTTAGAAACTTTTCTGGAGCTTTTCTCCCCGAGGTCCCTCGAAGCTCCCAGCCAGTCCGGATTCGGTGAGGGTTCGCCGGATTGCCTTTCGACGAGCTCCCGGTCAACATCCCTGGAGCGGACTTAGAAACTTTTTCTTTAGCGCTTCAGCGGGGCAACTCAGGAGCCCAGGCCGACACGCGATGGAGGCTTGGCGTTCGCGGTTGCTCCCGGTCACCTTTTCTACGACCGGACTTAGAAACTTTTCTGGAGCTTTTTCTCGCAGGGTCTCTCGATGCTCTTCATGTAGCCGGATCCGGTGAGGGTTCGCCGGCTTCAGATTTCTTCTAGTCCCGGTCAAACTCTGGAAGTTGGACCGACGGAGCTTTTAGCGGGACGAACCTGGGTGGCTTGGCCGGCTCGCGGTTGAAGGCAGGCGGCTTGGCTGACCAGGTTTAGTTGGTCCCTCTATGGAGCTTTTTTTCAAAGTTCCTCCAAAGTTCTCCAAACTTTTGAACTTCTTCCTGAAGTTCCTCAAAGGGTCCCAAAGTGTCTCAAACTCACTCCAAGGGTCTGGAAGCTCCAAGATGGTCCTCAAAAGTTGAGGACTTCAGTTCCCACAATCCACTTGGACGTCACCCTTACAAATCCACTGGTAGTTCTCCACGGTGCCGATTTAGTTGGTGATGTTCCAGATGAGCTCTTTTAACCTGTAGCTTTCAGGGAGTCCACTCTTTAGTTCCTTTTCAGCAAGATAATCCACAGGGCTGTAGTTTCAGATGGTGCAGTCTTCAGAGGTCAGGCCTTAGAAATCTTTGCACAGCAAAACTTCTCAGCTTGGCAATGTCTTGCTTCAGTAAGTTTCAAGCAGCAGATCTGGAGGGCTCTGCCTCTCAGATACTTATTCCATGTTCTCTGGGTCAGACAGGAGGTCACTCCTGACCAATGGGAGCAGGGTAACTCCTCAAACATATGACCACTTCCTGTAGAGTGTGGCATTATTTTGTCCCAGAGTGAATCAAATCTTCCAAATCCATAATGGCAGATTTTCCAGCAAAGAGGCAAGAGCTGGCTAAACACACCCCTAGGATGGCTAATTTACTTAGACTCGCCCCCCTGCATCTGCTCATACCTTCCTTAATCCTATCATCTGCCTAAGGTGGGAAGTTCAGAGTTGTAAATGACACTGTTCTCTGCTCTCCTCTTTGATGAACATAGTTTATGACTCCTCCCCCTGGCCTGGCATTCCTTTGGAACAGCACACTGCCCTGCCAGCAGAGCTGGTTGACCCCAGGGGCTCTTTATCACCTCTTTAAGGCAGCCTGGCTAATCCACTTAACTCTGACCAATCAGGGCAGACCACTGGAAGGCTGAATCTGGACTTACAAACAAGAAAGTCTTATAACTTATTGTATGTACACTTTAGGAGAAATTCAACAATACCATATTGTTGAATTTATTAATACCATTCTGGGAAGTCTTTGAATGGCACTTCTAGCCCTCTCCTATCAAGAGTTATTAGTTAATAACTTTCTACCATGTTAACCTATGTAACAGGGGATTTGCAATGGGAAAAATGACTTGGGCCATTTTTCCAGCACCAGGACTTTGCTTATATCTACAGGACCCCCACCCCATGGGACAACTAGGGGAGACTTTAGGGGTTCTGAATCTGTAGAAATATTGCAGATCCTCCCTCCACAGTGCTCCTAGCATCAAAGTCGAATTTGGGCAGCACTTTACAACAATGTGGGGAGTGAAATGTGAAATTTCACTTAACCCAGGGCATATAAAACTCATTTTACAAGGGTGTACCTTATAAATATCTGACTCCCCACACCTGGGACACCTAGGGAGACCCTGGGGGTCCCTAATATGCCAAACCATTGTAGGTTATCCATTTTTAAGTGCCCCCAACCCCAAAGTCTAGTTTGGGCACAATTTACTTTTTAAAAGCAGTCCTGGCACCCAGGGCTGCTTTTAAACTGACCTCAGGCTTCAGCAGTGCACACATGCAAGTGCAAAAAGAGCTGCTGGCCTCTAAACCGACATGCCCTAGGGTACTAGGGACTTCTAGGTTGTTTCAATCCCCCTGCCCTATTATATACTAGGGGCTTATGGGTTAGGTTATGCCAATCACAGGGGTACCCCACCATACCATTGTGTACCCTAGTGCATGTAGGTGTTTTAACTGTATTCTAATGTGTCTCTTTCAGCATAGCACTGGCCCTGGGCCTGGTTAGGCAGAGCCCAGGGTCAGCCAAAGTCAGTTACCACCAGTATCAGTCAGCAAAAAGTTGGGGGGTGCCCAGGGCACAGGATGACTTTGCAACATATATAAAATGCATTTGCCCCTTATGTAAATGTGTGCGTCCAGTGTTGATTAATTCATGCAGTCAATACCTTATTATGGGGTTACTTAACTTCGTGAGGATGTACTTTACAAACCTCACTCCATCAATCCCCCCTTTGATGGTTTTACCATCATAAAATCCAAAAATATACGGTTTTCCAAGTTATATAGTTATTTTGTCTTTTGACCCTTGCTCTTTACATTTTTCATATAATTTTTCTTTAAAACCTTCCATCATAATTTCTTCTATCTCTCTTTCCCTTTCTTTATGTTCCTTACTCAATTTCCTTTCTTTCTTTTCTTTGCGACTCTTTTTCACGCAAACATAAGTCATTCGTATCATGAGTACCATAATGACTACAAAAGCTACTGGTACTATTATTTTTGCAACTAAGGAACTACCTATAGAAGAAAACCAATGGCTTATAGTAGAGAAACTTTTACTTAGTCTCTCCCAAACACCATCAACCTCTAGTTGAGTTACTTCTATATGCAATTTAGTGATATTCTGAATATATCCTTCCAAATTTTTGCTTTTATCTGGAATGTAAGTGCAACAATGTTGAACTTTTAGCATTCCACAGACTCCACCCTCTTTTGCCAACAATATATCAAGGGCAAGTCGATTTTGCATAACCATGGATCTCATGGCAATCATTTCAGTGTCAATCATCAGGAATCCTGCATCAGTATGTGTTGATAAACGATCAACCACTGTGGACAATTGTCGAATTTTGTATGCCTTCAGTGTAACTCCAACTCCAGGTATCAATGCTCCAAATATATCACCTACTATTTCTGAAAAACTTTCTCTTTTTTTACACGGTTTAGTCCTTGCCTTATTTCATCGATTCCATTTGTACTTTTGTCTACATGATATACTTTTGGAAAGACAATCCCAAGGTAACATGTACCATACCAGTGATCTGGTAATCGATAATATGCTTTCCTCCCACAGACATAATATATGCCAGGCAAAACGAGGTCAGTTCCTCCCTTTAATCCCCAACCCCCAATAATTTTATAAGTATATTCACATTCACTAGAACCGATGAAATTGTGGTTGTAATTAGTCTTCTCCCTACGTAAGCATCATTTTCCCTTCTGTGACCAATCCAGGGCCATTGCAGCATAAGTCTCACTTTTGTCATAGTTGCCTTCTCTGAAAACCCATGGTGGTGTTTTCAATTTTTCTTCAACAGCTTTTCTTTGAAACTTAGCCCTTCTTTCCTCTACCATCTCTAAAAAGATTTTCTCTTCTTTTCCTAATTTACATGTTAGGTTGTTTTTACTAGCATATTCTATATCTAAATGTTTAGTCGTCAGGAAAAAATCTCCCATAACATTTGCATGTGCTATCTTATTCAATTCAGGTACTTCAGGAACCTTAGAAAATATTGTATCTAGATTGGAATAATAATAGTCTAGTTTACCTGTTCTATACAACAAACTTGATAAGACACTACAAGTCACACCATAAGTCAAAGGAAGGTGATAAGTCACACCTTCAGAAACAGACAATGGCAACTGTATGCATACATAAGTCACTCACATCCATTACTTCTACGTATTCATAAAGCAGTTTGGTAAAAACATTTGAGGAAAAATTAGTAACTAATCTATTGTGATGTAAACTACTAGCATCTATTTGATTCAAGTGAGTAATTGGTTGTTGTCTGTCAGTGTCTACCTTTGGACCTGTTAAATTGCTAGGACGTGGTGTATCTTCTTTTATCAAATGTAAAGGTATTATGATTGTCAATATCATCCAGAATACTATCAATATGCACACTAAACATAAGCAAACCTTATAACATCTACACATAAGGCTACATCTAGGTCTTGTTACTTGTGTATCTGCCAAAGCAATGAATTATTCTAAAAAATTCTGATAAAATTTCTAATATCTATTTCTATTCTTCTACAAAAAGTAAAATGTAGTGTGATCCCACACTTCAAAAGCTTTCTTCTTTACCCCTTCTTTTATTTTACCTAAATCCAATTTTGCAGAACGTTTTCTGAATCTCCAGAGAAACTTTTCAGTTGATAATGCGACACCTTAGTTTGTTTACAATCTCTTAAGGTGGATTTAGATCACTTTTCTCTTCTTGTTCGTTGTCAGTGCTGTTTCTTCTTTTGTTTAAATCTTCTTCTTCCTCAATTTCTTCTAACACTATGTAAATCCAATCAGGTGACCTGAACTTTTTGTTTGGTTTTCTCACTCTCTTTGGTCTCAGCACTGATTCGTCATCTGACTCTCCCTGTTCTAACTGATCTGAAGTTTCGCCTATTTGGTCTAACCTATTTTCTGGTCTTCCTTTCACCTCTCTATATTTCAGTCTTTTAACTCCACTTGACCACTGCTCATCTTTCCTTGCTCTCTCTTGTTGAACTACTTCTTCTTCTTTATTCAATTCGTACTTTTGTTTCTTTGTACCTACTCTAAGTTTGCTTTCTTCTTCTTCTTCTCCTTCTTCAGTATTTCTTTCACCTACTTCCTCTCTACACTTTCCCTCTTCACTTAAAAATTTTCTTTCTTCTTCTTCAACAGCAGTTTCTTCAGTCCCAGTATCTGGTGCCCACTTTACTTGACTTGTTTTAAGCAATTCATCATCAAGCTGCTCTTCAGAGTCTTTTGGTTCAGGTTCTCCAGTTTCAGTCTATTGCTTTAACCTCACCAATTTCTTGTACTTCAGCCTCTGATTCAGAGCTTGTACTTGAGATCTCCAGATGTCGCTCTACTCGTGGTTCAAGTGGACTTGGGACTCGCTGAGTGTGACTGGCATGTATCCAATTTTTTAGACCAGCACACTTTACTGCTGTAGTCATCACCAGTATGACCTGATATGGTCCTTCCTAGCGGGGCTCTAGGCAAGTTTTTCTTCTATGCCTTTTCACATGAACCCACTCACCAGGACTTAGATCATGAGCTTGAGTCTGCTGTGTTGTGGTCGCGTCTGCTCCAACCTGATGAAACACAGAACGTACCATATCAGCCAATCCTTTGCAATAGTCAAGGATGAGATCATCAGTTATATTTATCAATTTGTTCGCAGGTACAAATGCTTGTCTCATAGCTCTTCCCATTAATATTTCGTACAGACTCAGTCCTGTCTTTTTGTCAGGAATGCTTCTGAGACTCATCAAAACTAGGGGTAAAGCGTCAGGCCATTTCAGTGCTGTGGATCTACACACTTTACCTAACCTGTTCTTAATTGTGCCATTTATCTGTTCTACTATTCCAGAAGCCTCTGGACGATAGGCACAATGAAGTTTTTGTTGAATACTCAAAGCCTCACAATTCACTAGTGAAGTGTGTCCCTCTATCTGTTTCCATAGTGACTGGAAAACCATATCTAGGAATGTATTCCCTCTACAAAAGTTTGGCCACTGTCAGGCTGTCATTCCTTCTTGTGGGATAAGCTTCTACCCATCGGTAAAACAAACACACAATCACTAACACATATTTGAACTTATCACATGGCGGTAACTCGATAAAATCGAGTTGTAGTCTGGTAAAAGGACCACCTGGCCTCCCTATTGTTCCCATACTAACTATTGTCTTTCTTCCTGGGTTTTGCTGTTGACATGTTAGGCATCTCTGACAAAGACTCTCTGCAATAGTTCGGAACCTAGTATTAAACCAGGTTTGTTTAAATAATCTGACCATGGCGTCTCGTCCAACATGTGTCACTCCATGATACATCCTTGCCATATGAGAAAGTAAACTATCTGGCATGACTGGTCTTCCATCAATGTATACCCATACATCATCCTCTTCTCGTTTCCTACATCCTGCTTTTTCCCACTCCTGTCTTTCCTCATCACTTGCCTCTTCTTGTAATTGTCTCACTTCATCCCATGTTTCAATAGGGTTAGTAAACATAAGTTGACAAACCGTATGTTCTTTTGCTTTTCCCCGATTTATGGTAGTCTCATTCTTTGCACAATATTGTGCTACTTGGTCAGCAAATCTGTTGCCTTGAGTCACATAATCATCTCCTGACTTATGTGCGGCACATTTGACCACTGCAATTTGTTTTGGCAATTGTAATGCTTCCAGCAATTCTTTTACAAATTGACTATTCCTGATGGGGGACCCCGAAGAGGTCAGGAATCCCCTCTGCATCCATAGTTCTCCAAAATCATGCACAATGCCAAAGCCATATTGACTATCGGTAATTATTGTCACTTTCTGACGTTTTCCCAATTTGCAGGCATGAATTAAAGCTATCAATTCAGCCACTTGTGCAGATTTTATCCCTTTTAGACAGGATGCTTCCAGGATTTCTGCTACAGTACAAACAGCATAAGCAGAACTCAATACACCTCTTTCAGTTCGCAAACATGAACCATCAACAAACATCACACGATCTGATTCTTCAAGAGGTACGTCCTTGATATCAGGACGGGGCTTAGTACAGAATTCAGTCACATCCAAACAATCATGTTCAACTTCATCCTTTACTTCTTCATCCCATACATCTGGCAATAGAGTAGAAGTATTCACATTTGTACATCTCACTATGGTCACATTTTCTGCTCCCAGAATCACTCTCTCATACCTAGTCAGCCGACTATAGGTAAGATGCTGAGTTCGTGTTCTTGTTAAAAGAATCTCAACTGAATGTGGCACATATACTCTCACAGGATGACCCATTATGATCCCTTCACTCTGTTCCAGACTCGCACAAGTAGCAGCTACTGCTTTCAAACATCCAGGTAATGCTGCCTAAAGTAGCTGAGAAGTATGCCACAGGTCGTCTTGACATTCCATGCCTTTGAGTTAAAACTGCAAGTGCACATCCATCTCTCTCACTGCAATATAATGCAAAATCCTTTGAATAATCAGGCATTCCCAATGCCGGAGCCTTACACAAACTATCTTTCAATTTAACAAAAGCATCCATACTCTTTTCATCCAATTTAATTGGATCTTTCACATCATTCCTTGTTAATCTCTGTAGAGGTTTTGCTATCAGTGAAAATTCACTGTCTGCAATATCCAACCACTCCCAAAAACATTCGCACTTCCCTCTGTGTCGTTGGCGGTTTCATATCCCTGATCACTCGAATACGCTCTGATGTTACCTTTCTGACTCCCTTCTCAATCTTGTGACCTAAATATTGGACTCCTTGTTGGCAGAATTGTAATTTTGCAGGGGACACCTTATGTCCACCCTCTGCCAAATGGTTCAGTAAAGCAACTGTGTCTGCAACACAGGCTTCTCGAGTCTTTGATGTCACTAGTAGGTCATCAATGTACTGAACCAAAACAGACTCTTCAGACATTCTCAATTCCTCCAAGCACTTTTTCAGTATCTG
The DNA here is from genome assembly GCA_963921515.1 of Calotriton arnoldi. Taxonomy (NCBI): domain Eukaryota; kingdom Metazoa; phylum Chordata; class Amphibia; order Caudata; family Salamandridae; genus Calotriton; species Calotriton arnoldi. The sequence goes on from CAWUFW010000064.1 coordinate 1,870,576, forward strand.
ATTAAAAATTGAAGGACTCTCAGTACAGCCTTGAGGAACTCTGCACCATGCTAAAACACGATCTCCAAACCGAAATGCGAACAAATACTGGCTATTTGGATGCAGGGGAATCGAAAAGAATACATTACACAAATCAATCACTGTATACCATTCCGCATCATGTGGGATCTGGTATAGAATCACTGCTGGGTTTGGCACAACAGGGCACAACAATTTTGTTTATCTTTCTCAAATCTTGTACTATTCTATAAGTTCCATTTGGCTTTTTCAATCCCATAATAGGCGAATTACAAGGACTACTCATTAACTCTTTCAAAATTCCTTGTTCAATCATTTGATCAATTACAGGAGTTATTCCTGCTATCACTTCTGGTTTCATTTTATACTGTGGTGTATTTGGATAATCAACACCATCTTTCAATGTGATTCTAATTGGATCTAGTTTCTTCATCAACCCAATCTCCTGTCCTGAGAAATCCCATACTTCCGGATTCACTATTTTCATTAATTCTTCAGGCACACTTTTGTCTGTTAGAAGCGAATATAACTCATTCACTTCTGTTCCTTGTTTTGCTAACACCATTTTAAACGCAACATCCTCATCAGGTGTCTGAAATACCATCCGGCGTGCAGTAAATTGTGCAATTCATCTTGCACAGTAAATCCCTACCTAACAAATTCACTGGACTCGAGTCACACACTACAAACCAATGCATGTCTTTGAAGGGACCAATATGCACTTCAATTAGTTTAGTAACTGGAGTATTTATCTGTTTATTTGAGACTCCTACTACTTGGGTAGGTTTGGAATTTCTGCTGCTCTCACAGTAGAACGGGTAGCACCAGTGTCCACAAGAAAGGTGATATCATTACCTTCCACTTTTCCATCAACGAATGGACCTGACTGATCTACCTCTAGAGTAGCGCCAAGCATGCACTCTTCCTCCCCCCTCAGGCACCGTCATTGATTCGACTCAACATCACTTCCATCACATTGCATCCAAAATTGGGGAATCACATTTGTGTTAGTATTTTTACAAACCTGGTCTCCTCCGTGAAACCCTGTATCCGCACTGTATCTTTGAGCATTTACACTATGTGGTAATGGTGGTTGCGGAACCTGATATTGGGTAGTGACTACCTGCTGTTGTGGTGTCTGCTGCACAACTATCTCACTCTGCACCTGTGGGGTTAAAATTTGATTTCCTCCATTAGTCCTCTGCACTGATCTACACTCATTCTTCCAGTGTCCATACTTTCCGCACCCATGACAAGGAAGTTTCTTTTTCGCCTCTTCTCTACTTATTTGTCCTCTACCTTCAGTAGATTTCTGAGCATTCTGATTAACTCCTCCCATTTGGTTTATAGCCTGAGAATTCAACTTAGTTTCTTGCTGCTCTGCTACCTTTACTTGTGCCCACATCATGTTTTCTTTTAATTTGCGATGACGTGACTCAATGTCGTCGCTACAATACTTCGCATAGCTCAAAATCTCGTTGATAGTTTTGGCTTGCCAGCACAACATATGCTGCTGTATCATCTGACTAATTTCAGGTCTTAATCCATACACAAACCTATACACAAAATGACCCATATCTTTGTCTCCAATATTCTCAAACCCACTACACTGTTTAAAGACTTGCAATAACCTCTCATAGTACGCATGCACAGACTCCTTTGGTTCTTGAGTTGTTCTATCTATTTTTACCCAATCCGTTTCCTTAGGGGAAATTTTGCTTTTCAAGAAGGTAATCACTTGATGATATTTTTTCATAACCTCATCAGAAGGTGCTCCTGTTTTGGCATCTCTAGGATATTCATCTTTTGGCCAATCTACTGTAATCTTACGTTCAGTCCATAAATCTGCAGGGACAACAATTTCAAACAATCCATCTAGATCTTTTAACAATTCCTTCGATACTTTCACAAACCTCTCAACTTGTTTATACCATTCCACAGGTTTTCCTCTCAACCTAGGAAACTCATTGGTGAAAGACAATATATCCTGTCTAGTCCAAGGAACATGCACATAACCTCCTCCTGGAACTTCCCTCATAGGACATTCCAAAGCTACATTTTCCACTTCTCTTACAGGACGCAAATGTATTTCTTTAGCAGCTAATTCTTCTTTCTTCCTCATCCATTTACCTTTCCATCTTTCAAAGTCTCCCCATTTTCTCAAAACAACAATTAATTCTTTTATCTGCAATCGTCTACCAGACGTATTCATATTTTCTATATCCTTTTCAGTAAAATCCACTCTATATGTCTTTTGCAACTCCTTTGAACTCCCTATATCCATTCCCAACTCCTCTGCAGCTTCCACTATTCTTTCATGTAGATTTTTCGCTTTCCAAGTAATACTCTTACACAGATACATCAATTCATCGTCTTGATAAGTCTTTAACCTGTCTGGACTTATGGTCCCAATTATCATTTCTTCTAGATCTACTTTTAACTTAGATACATCTATAGGCTGTGGTTGTGTTTTTCTCCTTTGTAACCCTTTCACCCAATCATCTAATTCTTCAGTGGTAGGACCTATTGAAACCTCACTTCTGGGAATCTCATCCAACTCTATCCTTTTGGGCTGTAACTGCATTATTCCTTTAGGTGTTTCGATTATTGTTAAATTAGTTGGAGGTGTCGATCTAGGAACTGTATTTGGTTGTTCACTTATGACATTTACAGCATTAATTCTACTACTAGCTGATGTTATAGCAGAATTTAACGGGACAGTTAAGGAAGGTTCATGGACAAGTCTATTTTCAAATACAGGTATTGCTGGACCTATGGTTACTGGCATAGTTATTGCATCTATTTTCATATTCATCTGATTCAATTTTTCAACTAATTCTTTAGTTTGCATGGCAAATTCTACTTCTCTTTCCTGCTCTACATCACTTACAGTTGGAACTGATGTCATTTGTGGTGTTATTGGGGCTTCCATCGACGGTGCATTTGGTGTCACCATCGCGGAATTCTCCTTTATAAGGTGGTGGTCGTTTAACTAATATGTCATCCAGCAGCTCATCATCCGTTTCATTCGGGTTATATCCATAACCAAATTCCTCTAAATGTCTCTTTTTCTCCTTACACTTATTTCCTGCCGTCTCTCCTACCATTAAAACTGGATATAATCCTTCAGTTATCTCTCCATTTCTCCACCTCTTCATTCTATCTTCGTGTCTTTCATCATGAAATCTTCCAAACATGAATCTATTAACTCTACCACTTCTGTGTCTTTCTCTTTGATACATTTTATCTTCCCATTCTACTAGCGCTTCAAACTGTGTAGGTCTAGGTCTCGGGTCTAATGCCATCATTTTATCTCTCAAGTTACGCAATACTGCCAAATTAAAAGAACCATGCTCTGGAAAGGCTAACACACCATCATTCTTCGTATATCCTACCCAGTTTTCTATCCAAATACATGTGTGATAAACATACTTTAACATCATATAAGACGCTGGTGTCTTTGGTGGATGAATAGGAACCCTTTCTCTCGTTATTACGGGTTTGTCCTTTTTAAAGAATCTTCTTTTTATTTTGCCAAACAAAGTCAATTTCTCCTGTTGCGATGGTTTGAAATACATTTTCATCACTTATTCAACACCTTCACTCGATACAAACCTTTATCAACACAAATTATTATAATTCACTAATTGAACTCTTTTACTTCCTTAAACACCTAGACAATGTCAGCGCGACACCCTCTTAACTCTCCAATTGGACGCTTCTACTTCTCTGCTATTCTGTCCAGTACCAGTGCAGCTCACACCAACCAACCAATCGGTGCTCGCTCTGTCCTTACCAACTGACCAATGCCAGCGCGGCTTTCTGTGACGTCAGCTTCTCCTCCTGCTGCTGACCCTCCCTTTACAAAAATTATCGGCACTTTTCTAAGTCCAGTTTTCTTTAAAATAACTTATTAGTTACAACATTTAAACAATACTACACTATCCGTTTACTACAGAGAAATAGTTTTTCACTCTCAAGAATATTTCTTTCAAAGCGGGTAAGTATAACAATTCCGCTATCCTTCCCTTCATTTAAGCTAGGAGAGGACCTGTTACTTCCTTAGGGATAAGGCCAAAATTTCATAAGAGGACCCTTTTGTTGTAAAAAGGAGATCTCACTACTCTTCTGGGGATAAGGCCAAAGTTTCACAGGTGGACTCTTCGCTATCACATATACACTCAATAGTCCCTAAAATAACCTAAACAGACAATGTACCTATTCCCGTGTGATTTCACTTCTCACACTTTTCCTCTGCCTTATTTCAGGCTAATTCTTACTCTGCCGGCTTCCCAGATACCCTTCCGTATCTGTGTTCCAAAGACTACATAGAAACGTAACACTGACTCACTTTACATAGAATGTTAAACATATAATCAATAAATCACCAAACTAATCAATAATAACCAGCATTCTGCTACCAGAAAAACTGATTCAGCGCAACCCCTAAATTCTGAAACCAGGGACCTAAAGAAATCTCATCACACAAATTGCTTTATCAAACAATGGGGCCCATCACACATTACCCATAATATGATCCCTGAAGATAGGCGCTGGATTTGGGGGGTTTATTTTGTCAGTTTTATTAAGTTCAACACTATACTTCACATTAATAACATTTGTATATATTTCTATCTATTCGTAAATCAACTTTCTTCTTCCTTTGGTCGATGGACCATTAGTTGAAGAGTTGATGGTGACTATGATTAACTAAACAGTTTAATACTTAACTAAATAACCACAGTCACTTATTCAGTTAATGAAATTATATTATTAAACGCTCTTAAATGATTATCAGTGCATACACAAGATTGCATATTAGAGAACAAATTATCAAGCAATGTAATCAAAATGAATCATTTGCATCGATATCAAAGCGTGCATCAGGAATGGGGAAGAGAAGGTACAGCATAAACTTGCAGAATTATACTTGCAAATTAAAGCAATCAAGGAGGGTAATACCCACCAAAGAATCAGGAAACCCACTTCCTTGGCCGAGGTTGTGGCAAAGGGTCCTCCGAGATAGGCTCAGAGAACAAAGTTAAAAGGACAGATGCAGCTAAACTTGCCATACACTAACTACTAAATTAATCTCCCACTTAATCTACCTCCTCGGTCGCAATCTCCTCCCAAGCACTCCCGTAACGTTCTCGTACCTAAAGTTCTCTTTCCCTGTGCAGGGCTGCTCTTCTGGCTCGAATCTTCTCTCTGATCTGTCTTGTGCGCCTCTCTCTCTCTCCGTCTCTCTGTCTCTCTCTTGCCTTGTCTTGTCTAGTCTCGCCACACCCCTATTGGGATATCAATTAAACTCTTTTCCTCATCACGCTATCTTACAATGTTGCAGTATCAGTAAAAACTCGGACTATGATTGGTTGTCGTAAATCATACTAGGGTCGCCTCATCCAGTTCTCCCCACAAATCCATCCTATACCGGTTCTAACAAAGGAAGGATTTAAGACCATTGCATACATATAAGTCTAACATTCATAATTATACTTTTAGTAACAATGTTAATCATGTCATCCGCTTTCACATTCGCATTGCACGTAGTGATGGCTGTTCCCACAGTCGATGTCACATCTTGGCACATAAACAATAGGACACAGGTCAACACGGCCTTCACACGGATTGCATCATCGGGTACACTTTGTAGTCTGCGAGCAGGCAATCCTTCTTGGCACATGTGCACTCGGTTCCGACTAGGCCAGCCACATGCTGGTTTCAACGAGAGGCCATTTTCATGCAGGCCCAATCCCGTACTAAAATAAACAAACACAAAGAATATTAATTCATGAAAATAAACCCATTATGTTTACCTCCCACCATACTAATGCATACATACAGGCTGGACTACTGCAACTCATTGTATCTGGGAGCACCTAACTCAGTGTTACTGAAGTTGCAAAGGATTCAGTCTATAGTAGCCAAATTGGCCCTAAATAGGCAGGGTAGATCCTCAACTACTCTGGCTCTGAAGGACCATCACTGGCTACCAATCTGTCAGAGAATACAGTTCAAAGCCCTCTGCATTGTGTTTAGAGCAGTACATAGACTGGGTCCAAAATCCTTGCAGGAAGAATTTACCTGGTATACTCCCAGGCGAAACCTGCGCTCATCAAGTACAAATCTGATGACCACCACGAGATTTAAGAAGACAAGGACGGGTGGCAGAGCATTTGGTGTAGCAGCCTCACGACTCTGGAATGATCTCCCCTTAAATATCAGACAAATCCAAACTTTGCTCACATTTAGGAAGAGTCTAAAGACATGGCTTTTCCCGAGGGAGGAGTAATACGAGTTAATCAATACGTGTGGGCAGGTCATCTATATGTACACTGATAACAGGGTAAGTCTCAGCGCCAGGATACCCGTGGGGTGACAGTATGCGCTATACAAGTCTTTTTACATTACATTACTAATACCCTGTATTAATTATTACCTAGCGAAAGCTATTAATTTAAAGCACCTTTTCGTTATTTTGTGCACAACATGCAAAATGTGCAATGTACAACACAGCATAAACATGCAGTAGTACGGTTTTTCAATGCGCAAACAATTAATACGTACTCATGCCAACATGGTTTAGTATATTATATAAAATGCATTTGCCCCTTATGTAAATGTGTGCGTCCAGTGTTGATTAATTCATGCAGTCAATACCTTATTATGGGGTTACTTAACTTCGTGAGGATGTACTTTACAAACCTCTCTCCATCACCCCCATACTAGAGTTTGGTATAATGTAAACAGGATTGTGTCTGCTGGTGCGAAGAAACAATATCTTAGACTTAACTGCACTCAACCTATGTCTTGAAGACCAGCATGTCTTGCACATTTTCGGTAGTATATGAAATATATCCTAGGATTCGTTTGGGCTGCTTGACACCGAACAGATTGTGTTTACTTTTAAACTTTATATTGCCAGCTCCCAGTATCTGACAATAAGATAGTTTTAACAAAAGTGCATTGGACCTTAATTCATACAAGGAAAATGGGCTTCATAACATCTGGATGGGTAGTTAAAGTAGACCTAATTGTTCTTTGTGTGCCTCTCATGCCTCGGGCCCTGGTGCCACTGCACTAATGAAAGCTACACACATCAGACCGGGTGTCGGAGGATGCTTCCAACCCAGGGACTGAACCCTTGCACTCGAATTGATGAGGTTTGTCTATCATATTCCGATCTAGAAGATCAAATGAGAACTTCCGTTAAACAAGCATTGACAAAGTCAATAGGTCGTTGCTTTTGGATGTATTGCTTTGCTTGTGCATGCTGTTTGCCTATGCTGTGCAGCATTGGCAAAAAGAAAACAGCATAGGTGCAATGACATGGCTGCCGTTGCGGTCGTGTCATTCTGTAGGCATGGGCACATTCAAAATGATGCCGGTGTCATTCTTGTTTTTTAATTGACCAATCTAAGACCGGGGACAGAGATCAGTAGATAAAAATGTAAATGTTAAGTGTGCAACAGCCAGGCCCTCCAAAAATGGAATAATAAATCTAAATGCCCACAACGGGTGGGGGCACTACAGAGAAGCGGTTGGAGGGTAGCAACAGGGCAGTGAGAGAAAATAAAGCCAGATGGGGAAAAGCACGCACCACACTACGAGGAAAGCCTCATGGAGCGTAGGGGTGGCGGGTAACTGTGAGAAGCACACGCGAGAGAGCGCAGCACACGAAGAGAGAATAACCTGGAGCATGAGGGGGGATGGGTGTTGGCGAGAGGGAATCCGCACACAAAGGAGCATGCTAGAAACACATGACTCTCATTGAGTGCTGAAAGAAAATTGAGCAAAGGAGAAATTCAAGTCAGCCAAGCAAAAGGATGGTAAGGAGGCTATGCTCCAGGAGAGAAATAAACACGATGGACAAGGCAAGCCACTGAATAGCAAGCAAGCAAATGAGTGACAATAAAACCAACCAATGGTAAGCACTTTTCGGGCTTTAAACCCACTGTAGGTTTTGGTAAGCTCTCAATAAGTCTTTTGCAACCAGACCGCTTGCGCTGTGTAGTAAGGGAGACTTAAAATCACAAGACTGTGTGCGGTAGGCAACCTTTGTATCAATTTCTGAGAAAGACATACTGCTAAACTTGGCAGTCAACATCAGTTTCTTGTCAGTCTATTCTCCAACTAGTGGCATCCTCCTCTTTGCCTAAAATATGTCCAGAAAGTGCAGTGCATAGGAGGCTGCTTTGTGGAAATGGGCTTGGAGGTGGGGAGGCCAAAATGTCTAATATTGGTAACAATAATAAGAAAAACTTTATTGCATGATTTGTTAAAACCCTTGCAAACCACTACAAATAAAAAATTGTTGCAATATGTAAAATTTATAATAAGTCCCAGGTTCCTGTGGATAAAAGCACCCGACATCGTAACATATAAAACTCTATTGTAAGTGCACTATCCATAACTCCTATAGTAGTGTTCCCATGAGGAGATGGCAGTCCTCGTTTAAAATAACATTTGAGACCCGCGTCAGCTAGCCTGTGAGCTACTCCCTTTCTGATGACAATTTTATTTTATTTTTTGACCAAAACTGTCCGTGTGCCAGTCCGCTCCGCAAATGGAGTTAGTTGAGCAACTAATACAGGTAAGCAAGGGGTCTAGGTCAGGTCTCACCTCTGCAAGTTTTTTGGCAAAGCGATCCATGAACCTAACCAAGGCGCAATTTAAGATGGTATTCCGGGGATCAAAGCAGGCCAACACTGCGCCTCTGCATGATCTGGCCTCCTTGTCGATCCAACCCCTTCGTAATAGAGCCCTTCTTTCCTTCAAGAGGTTAGGGCACAAACACAGTACGTGCAAAAGATCTTCCCTGTGTTGGCCGCAGAGCCGGCATGTTTCCAGGGCACAGTCTCTTTTCCGTTTGGGAAGTTGGCAAATTGTTGGAATCACCCCCATTCTCAGTTTTAAGAAGCGGAGCTTAGTACGTGCACTGAGTGTCAGAGTTAGATAACTCTGAGGTTTCAGCTGTGTGTAAGTGCTGAGAGTCATCCAGCCATGACTTCTAGCAGAGAGGCTAGCCCTGTCTTCTACTGAGGAAAGTCTTTTTGCGCTGAGTTTTGCTAGCCTCTTGAATTCGTTTTGGCTTGCATGTAAGTCCCAGAGCTCGCTCAGGCCGAAAGTACTAAGCCCACAGGACAAGTAGCGGTGCCCCGCTGGCCATCGTCTTGTGTACAGCTGGGCCCATAAGTGGTGAGCCAGACTACCCTCCTTTGACGCCCTCAGCTTGTGACAGCTCGTTAGAAAAGTCGCCTTTCGGCCCATTGACTGTCTGCAGATGCCGAATTCCAGCCTGATTTGTGCCGGTGAAGTGTAGGAAGGTAGCTGGAAAGTCGTTCTAAAAAATTTTCCGACTAATTTGTCTAGTTGGCCACTGTCTAGCCCTTTTAGCACCTACCTTCCGTAGGTTAGTGTTGGAATAACCTTTGCCTGAGCCGCCTGAAGGGTTGGAGCGAAAGTTGGGCCAAATAATTTCTTGTGAATGGAGCTGAGTGCAAAAGCTAATGCAGTGACTTTCTTTTTTTGTTCACCCAATTGGCTCTTGTACCTGCCATTGTTAATAAAGAAGACTCCTAAATACTTGTGGCAACTGGTTTCTTCTATTCTTTCCAAGTTTAAAACCCATGCCAGCTTCTTGGGCCTTCCTGCGCGAACCTCCAGGATTTTAGTTTTCTTGTTGTTAATCTGAAGTCCATTCCTGTTTGAATATGCAGCGGTTGCATCCAGGAGCTGAGGGTTCCCCGCACTTAGAGAGCCTGATGGGGTGACAGACGCTTTACTGTCGCCACCGCCAAATTGTGGAACACTCTCCCTCTCCAAATCAAGACTAGTCCGACTTTGCTCACCTTCAGGAAAATGATAAAAACATGGCTTTTTAGCCAATAGTCAACAGATCTTGGTTCATGCTTGCTGTCCGTAGCGCCGAGACACCCTTGGGTATTTGTGCGCTTTATAAATTGTATAAAATAAAATAAATAAATAGTCCTATCTTTGTGTGGCTTAAAAGGTCCACGTCGTCGGCATGCAATTGGTTTGACAGGTGGAGGCTACCTATTTTGGGTGGGTGCGAGTTAGCTAGATTCAGGGCTTCCGGCAGATCAGATAAAAATAAATTAAAAGGTGTGGGGGCCAGAACGCACCCTTGCTTGAGGCCTTGCGTTGTCGAAATTGGACGCGACAGTCTTGAGCCGTCTCCAGTCTTGATCCTGACCCACGTGTCCTGATGCAAAAGCTGCACAGCTCTCAATAAGCTGTTTGGAATGTTCAATAACGAAAGCTTCTGCCACAGCTTTGACCTGTTGACCTTGTCAAAAGCCGATTTATAGTCAATAAACCCCATATAGATGGGGCTAGTGCTGATCTCCGCCTGGTCGATTAAAAGGGAAAGTGCCATAAGATTGACCGTAGTGCCAGTATTGCTTGTAAATCCGGTTTGGTGGGATTAGTGAGCAAGCTTCGGCCCATGCCCGAAGGGAGTTTAGCAGTATACCTGCGAAGTACTTCGCTTCGTTATCAATTAAGGCGACCAACCGATAGTTGCCTGGGGATTTTTTTATCTCCTCCTTTGAAGATTGGGACGAGGATCGATCCTTGCCATGAGGGCGGAATGACGTTCTTTTCTAAGATTGTAGAGTAGAGCGGAGCTAGCTGAGTGGCCCAGAAAGCAGGGTCCTCCTTAAACAGGGCTGATGGAATGCCGCCTGGGGCCCCATCTTTTCGTCCCTTTTCAATCTGCTTTTGGATTATTGGCGCTGTATGAGAGTGCTCAAGAGGTAAGTTACCGTCAATCCAAGGTTGAACCTCCAGGGCTTTTCTACCCTCTGTGCCAGTAACCTGTTTGTAATTATGTTCTTGTAGATCATTGAAATGACTATGCAGGAAGAGGTGCCACTCAGATTCCAGTATGTTAGACGAGGCAACTTTGGGGACTCTGCCCCCTAAACTGTTTATAGTGCGCCAAAACCTCGCAGAGTTGTTGGACCTTATATCATGGTATAGTCTGGCCCAGAAGGAATTCCAATAGGACCTTCGTTGTTCCCGTTTGGCAGCCTTCAAGTAGCTTCGGGCCTCTCTTAATTTGGTTATAGTTAGTGGGTCCATTGGCTTCCTTTTAAGTTCCCGCCATAGCCGATTCATGCTACGTTTGGCAGACCGTATCACAGGATCCCAGGGGGACGCCTGTTTGCACCCAGTCGCTTATGTATACTTTGTCGGTTTTGCATGCCTGGCTATCAAGTTTGCTGAGAATCTTGTCCAGTTTACGATTGGTTCCTCCGTTGGCCTGAAGGTGTTCCTGATTTATATGCTTTGCTTCTTTCGCCAGGAGCTGTAGATTATTGACTGAGCACTTAATGCGTTTCAAGTTGATAGTGAAGCTTTCGAAGGCTTGGGCCGCTGCCTGATCATGTTGCATCAGCCTAATGCTGAGGGAAATTTCTTGAGGGCTGTGATCGCTGTCCAATCTATTGGCAAGCCCAAAGCCAGAAACATGATTCAAGAGGGAAAGGCTGACAAAAGAGTAATCGATCAGAGACGCGCCGGTTTTAGATAGAAATGAGAGACCAGGCAGCTTATCAGGAAAGAAACGCCCGTTAAGGGCTCTAAGGCCAAGATGTTCCAAATTACCCTGGAGGACTCGGCCCTTTGGGTCCTCCTTGCTCCACCCAGGACGCTCCTGCAGTGGTATGGCCCAATCGCCTTCCTGCAGCTTTGTTACCTCGTTCTTTTGTAGATCAGACATCAGCCACATATTGAAATCTCCAGATAGTACGATGTCTGCGTTCGGGAACCCAGATCTCATATTTAATACTGTCGCGGTCACCTCATCAGATAGGGATAGCCTAGACGCTGAGTTGGGACGGATGTACACGTTCAATAAAATTAAGGTCCTAAGCTGACCTTTAAAGGTTCTGAGTGAGATGCCCACTGGCTGGAGAGCCTGGGAGCTGCATGCTAGATCCCATGAAGTAATTGCGCCATTAGCTGATATATAAATAGCTAGGCTGCCGCTACATCGTCCGGGGGACTTCAGTTTGGTTGCCGGAAAGTGATGGATTTTGAACCCTTCTAGATGCTGCGGCTCCACGAGCCATGTCTCTTGCAATAAAATAATCTCGAAAGACTTGGTAACAGGGACTGACATTACTAACAATTGCTCTGTGATCATTATCCAACTGCAGTTTAGTAGCACTAGCTGTTAACAATACCAGAATATAAATCTGTTACCCTGATGCCATACACAAAATAGAAGTCCCTTTTCAAGATCAACAATACTTTCTGAAACCATAAGTTTGAAGAGAAGCAGTACGGAGAAGTCTTTCATGGGCACTACCTGCATATGCCCAAAACAATAAATCAAATGTGTTGGCAGAGTTTTGCCCTGAACTCCTCTGCTTTCTGCCCTTATGCTGTAATTCACTGTCACTGCCTGGATGCAGGTAAGTTCTCTTCCTACTAAGCACTGAATTTGTGTTCCCTACTGTTATCTATATGGCATCCACACAGGCTCACTAGCCGTCAGTGCTATGTATGATCTAAAAAAAAAAAAGGCAGTGCATGACTACCACCCTCAGATCTGCCAACTTTCTTCAGATGGCCAAAAAGTGTCTCTCAATTCGAGTAGTGAAAGAGGGAACACCCCCATGAATGTAGTGGCCACCACCATACTTAAAAGGGCTGAAGTACAAGAAACAAAAATAATTGGGAAACAGCACAGTTAAGCTGCTGGCTGCAAGTTGTGGACGACTGCAGGTTAGCCAGTCATCTCAACAATTCTTCACAGGGAAAGGGCGTGACCAAGGGTCTCCCCATCCCACCCTCTATATAAAAAAAAAGTGCCAGTCAAACATGTTGGCTGAGACTGGGTTATTCTTCGGTAGTGATGTGCAACAGGCAATTCCTTCTGCTGCATTAAATCCCTTCTACCACCAAATTAAGCTCCACTTCTCTCTTCTGCCACGTGGAGGTCCACATAGTTTACTTAGTAATTAATATTCCCTGACTCGCATGGCGATAAATTATTCTAAGGCTCTCCGTGGTAGGTTAACTCCACCGAAAACTTTACTCCATAAAGAGCACCCGTATCCCTTGTGTCCTACTATCACTTCTCACCCATACAGGAGAGCACAGACCGCAATCTGAACAAGCAGACCGGGTGGAGGAGTCAGCCAGCACACCTGGGCTTGAGATCGAAGGAGGAATTGTCAAAGAGGAGGAGTTTGAGGAAAATGCTTCTCAAGGTATGCTACCATTGCCCTGCATTGTGTGTATTCTAGAATGAGAGCATGTGTTTGAGTTACTATTTGCACTGTAATTGAGTTATTCGTCAGTCATCCATGTTCATCGCAAGTTGATTTGAGAGCACCTTAATGTATGTATTTATTTACTGTGTTTCATGCATAATGCTAGTTGCTTCAGAACATCTGCCAGCTGTGTGCCATCTGAAGTTTATGTAAGTATAACAATTAGGCCCGCTATTCCAGACCGGTCTTAATTATTGCCAATTTACTGAGTGCGGTTTACCCAGTTGTATGGAGGTTGTGAAAGTGCACGGCAATGCTAAAAAAAATAATTGCATGGAGCACCCACCTTACTTCAATATTACTATGACATATTACTACTTCAACAAACTTAGCATGACAGACTGCCACTTCAATGCCATTAATACTTTAATACTAATTTTATTTTATTTAAACAGAAGCTAGGGTAATATTACTTAATGCAATTATTTATCATTTAACTACAATTAAATTAGAATTGGGGTTAGAACTAGGATTAGCATTGGAATTAACAAATGTATACTAATATTTTTACTTTTATTTTATACAATGCAATAGACTATATATTTAAGGATTGAGGCTATGCTAAGGTAACTATTTTTACATTTAATTATTATGATTTACTCTTAAATTTAAGGTCTAGAGTTAGGATTAAGGTAAATGTACTTTGTTTTTTTAAACAATGTAATTTTTGGTATGGTTTGATTTAGTGTTACGATAAAGTTAAAATATTTTTAATTTAAATACATTAAATTTAGGGTGAGGATTAATGTTATTAATTGAGGGACATTGTGATGTTTCAAAGGAATGTCATCAGACCAATAGTCAAATGAGTTTAAGGTATGTAGAAATATTGAAGTATTAGTATGTCGAGGTAAATGTGTTGAACAAATGGTACTTCTCAGTAATGGATGACAAGGTAAAGATCTAGATCTGCGTGCATTAGATAACAAGGGAAGTACATAAGAACTGGACAGTAAATAGTTGCAAATACTGATGATGAGATGGCAGGGTAGTTGAGTGGTATTTAGCAACGAGGTGGGTGCCCTGCCTTCAAGCTGCTGCTGGTGTCCAAGAGTTCAGGGCTCAAATTACACATAGGGCGCACTGTCCCCGTTTGCGCAATGGCTCACTTTTAAACAGGCGTGCTGGGCTCAAACCGGGACAGTGCACCATATTTCAATTAATACGCTTCTGTCAGGGCAGCCACCAACCTGCGCCTTCCCGGGGGTGGGCAGGTATTCAGTGAAATACGGAGCGGCCGTTTTACAGTGCAGGTAGCATGCTATATGCACTTTAAACAGGAGAGAGAGATTCCCCCTTGAAGGCAGGTGCAGTGAGTGAAAGCACCGGTCTGCAGGGGAATGTCTGGAGGGTATCTTTGGGACCCCCTTTACCCTTTCCAGAGGGCTGGCCTAAGGAGGCACACTTAGGCCAGCCTAGACAGCATAGATAAGATGTAGCAAAGTGATTAACTCATTGCATGGGGTCACGTCCCCATGAAAATGACGGCACTCCTTCTGAAGATAGCACCAACGCTGTATGTGCAATAGCGCTATAAGTATTACAAAAGGGGCTGCACAAGCGTCTGAAGCCCCTTTTGTAATACCATAGTTCCCCGGGGCACACACAACCGTTTTGGCCCAGATCACTATATGTAATATGGCCCCAGGTCTTTGTTGAGGGTCTTCTTGTAGAATGAGCTGGACTTCCAATGACTTGTCTGATAGAGGACGGCCAGTGAGATATTGTTGTTACTAATGCATTTCGGTGCAGGGGAGATAAGAACGCATAGGTGGATTATATGGATCCAAGCTGGTCAAGCTCTTGGTTCCGGTTTCAGTTTCGTGTTCATCGCAGGTTCCTGTTAAGCGGTGCGAGCGGAGTGGCGGTGGGACGGCGGCTGGGGGGGGGGCAGGCAAAGCAGTCTTGGCCCCCAGACTGTGGAGCGCTGTTCGCCACACCGCATCCACTCACTAATCTGACCCGGTCATAACCTTGGAGCCGTAGCCCGGCTGCAGCCGCAGTCCAGCAGTAAGACGCCCATATTACCCAGTGGCTTCGACTGGCTGGCTGGCTGGTAAGCCTGAAAGCGGTTTCCAGCTCCGACAACCCAAGCTGAAAGGGTGCAGCAGGGAGGGGGGCAGGCGGGGGGAGACAGACGAGTGCAGTTGCTGTTGCTAGCAGCTGCGAAAGTGTGAGCCTGCAGGAGACCACGGAGGCAGCCTGACTAGTGTTAGGTGCGGCTTGTGAGTGCTCCTTGGTGTGTCCTGCTCGGTGCTTGGCCCCCCTGCTTCCATAACCCCCTTGGTAACTCCTCCAGTGAGAACGTGTGTCGGCGATACTGGCAGCGGAGCGTCTCTCTGTGCTGCTGTGATTCAGTACTTTGATCTCGTCCGGAAGTCTGGGAGTATAATATAAGTGGTTTTAAAAAGAGATTATAAAGTGACTCCATCATCATTCATCACCCAACATTAGTGACCTTAGTAAGCATTACTTAGAGTGGCTCGCAGCCTCTCCTAGCCTGGAGAGTTGGAGATCGGTGGCTGGATTTGTGGAGCAGGCAGAAGAAGCTCGCATCGGCTGCCTGGCAAACATTCCCTTGGTTGGGGAATTTCAGATTTGGTCTGGTCCAAGAATCAGGTCCTTCAAGGCGGACCAAAGCATTTATCTAACCCTATTATGGGGAGGTGCAAAGCCACGGAGCCGACAATGGAAATGAAATCACCGGAAATGGACATCCTGTCCCGGAAGGAGGGGGTGACCCTGCCTGTGCTCTGTAACGACACAGAGGGACGTGTGACTCGCTCTGCAAGAGGCTCAATCAGGAACTATTTTCGGTCTAACAATGTGCCTTTGGATTTGCCTTTGGTTAAGGGTGTTCCGGCCCCGGTTTGGACAAGCTTAGACCCCTCTGTACCCGCGGAGTCTAACTTACTCAGCACCAGCTCCAATTCACCTTTGGTAGTGTGTTCGCAGGTACGTCCGAAGCTGTTAGATGAAGTTTCAAAAGGAGATAAGTTAAGCTGCCAGCTTGCGGTGTAGAACTCCTTGATCCCTGTTATGGCTGCCAACATACCCTATAATGAGGACAACGAGGACAAAATTGATCCGGTTCCCGCCTTATTGTCCCTGGCTTTCAAGTCTGGTGATATCGAAACTAGTTCTCAATTGGTTGAACCGATCAATAACAAAATCTTAGTAGTAGCCAAAGTGCTGCAAAGTAGGGACTCCGATAATGATCAAGGCTCACCTTCCCCTATGAAGTTGAATACCTCATTGGTAAACACAGCTAGAAACTCTCCATCTTTTATTCCAACAATGATTGTAAATGGCCATGCCATGGATCAAGAGCAAGGAAACCTTTCTCATCAGTTTTTAGCCACCATGGAAGCACAAATAGAGGATACGCTAAATAAAACGCCGATGATTGGACGGAGGGCTTGCAACTACTCCGCCCATTTCAGATTTGGTTTCCGAAAAGATTTCTACGTGGGGGGATATAAGTGTCCGGCAGGATGTAATGGCCATGGTGCTTCTTTGGCAGTCGAGTAAAATGGAACTTCAGATAGATCTTCAGTCATTTGCAACACATTTGGCAGAAATAGAGAGCAAATAAACACAATTGGACCTGAAGCTAAGAGCTCTGGATTTGGGTAAATCTTGTTTATGTTCCCCCATTATAGACAAGCTCAGTGCTCTCCCAGAAATATTGAGAACACTGGTGAAGGGCATGAAGAATTCAAACGTGGATTCATCTTACCAGGAAGCAAGCTTCTTGCCGGAGGAGATGGCAAGTGCTATGATGGAGAGTCAGGGGGATGAAGTATCAAGTTCCCAATCTAGTACAGCGGGAGCAGAGTCGGAGTCAGACGGCGCTACTCAACTGGAGCAGTCGGAGTAAGTATGAAGTGAGATGCCAAGTGATCCACGAAGTACAATTGCGATAGTACAGGGTATTCAAATCAGCAGCCCCGCAGAGAATATAGTAGGGACTGGACTCTCAAGGAGAGCAAAAAAGAAGCTAAAAAAGCAATTGAAAAAACAACGCTTATTAAAAAGAGGAATCATTAAATCATCGTCAAAGATCCCTACTAAAATATTTCCAATATTTGAGCAGAAAAAGAGGGCCAAGGACCAGCAGGTGTTATCAAAAGCCTTGGAACAATCGAGTGGATCAGGTGATATTGGAATAAATAAACAGGTGGTCCCGACCACTGACTCATCCATGGGGAACGCAGTTTCCAATGTGGGCTGTAAGGTCAAAAAACTATGGGCAGCTTGGGACGGGAAGCCACCGCGTATTGCAGGACCTAAATTAGTCCGTGGGTGGTATGATGGGGGAATTGCCCTGCCAGATATCCGCTGCTATTACTGGGCTGCCCACCTTTCAATTATTAATAAATGGGTGTATGGAGAGCAGCGGGACCCGGCATGTCGGATGAACAGATGGCTGATGGGTCGGGGAGGGTATAGAGAGGCACTGTATACAAAACTACGTAGACAACAGCTCACTGGCCCCACAGCTCTCACGGTTGCCATATGGCACACTACCACCATGAAACTTGGTTGGGGTAATAAATTGACACAAATGACACCCCTTTGGCATGCAGCAGTGCTGGGCAATTTAATTAATTATAGCGGATTCGACAAATGGGATATCATTGGTATATCACAAGTTGGAGATCTGGTCAAGAAGGGTAAAATAGTGACATTTCCGGACTTAGAAAAAGAATATAAATTGTCCATAGGTGAAACATTCCGCTACTTGCAAATACGGCATGCCTTACTGAAGGCAACCAGAGAGACAGCCGGGATCCTGGAGGCCACCCCACTTGAGGACAGACTACTTGCAGATCCCATGGAAAGCAAGGCTATTTCGCGTACTTACCGAAAATAATTAACAATTCACCAGACCCGTTGAAACAGCTATATACACGCTGGCAGAATGATGTGGGGGACTTGGAGGAGGAGGATTGGTGCGATGCGCTGTCCTCCCTGCATGAGGTGGCCATACCATCAAGACTGTGGTTGGTCCAGTTAAAAACTTTGCACTGCACATACATCATATGCACTACATTGGTCAAGATGGGCCGCAGTAGCACTGTAGACGGAGATGCGGGGAGACAGGCAAGTTTTACCACATACTCTGGGAATGTCCCTTGATTCAGTCATTCTGGGAGGCGGTTAACAGGGTGGTCGGCGAGGTGTGTGGGATTGCCTTAGAGTTATCCCCCAAGATATGTCTGCTCAATACTTGGGAAGCCACAGACTTCAATCGAATGGACCAATCATGGGCAGTCACTGGCTTTATACTAGCGAAGCGTAATATTGCCCGTAGATTGGGGGAGGGGGGGGTCCCGAGCCGCCAACTACAGTTGAATTGCAACAGGATGTTGACTGGTGCATGTTGGCTGAACGCGAAGCCTACACTAATAGAGGATGCCCTAAGAAGTGGGACAAGGTATGGGGGAAATGGAATACATACAGAGGCAATATTTGCACCTCCCCATCGACACCAGACCACGGGCCGACAAGGTTAATCCAAAATATAAATCCGGAGTGAGGGAGGGTGTTCTAGGAAATGTCTTGTGCTGAATTGTACCATCTGTTCAAGATCAGTTGTGACGCGTAAATTAAATTGTAATATGTCATTCTAATAAATGCCAATAAAAAGTATAAAATAAAAAAAATTATGGGCAGCAGCAAGAGGTTGTCCGAACCGTTAAGGACGCAGAGACACAAGCAGTCTGGGGGGAGGGGGCCCCCGCATACAAATGCTCCAAGGTCAGTGCAGGATTATAGCCAAGAACCTTTAAAGGGAGTCGCCCCCATAGGTGCACAACGGGCGGATTTATTCAACTTGGATCATCAGGGCCGTATAGCAGGTCCAGATATCTGGACACCCCAGACGAGAATAACATCTTTAGACTTACAAAAGGTACCAGGGGAAAGTACAACTTCGGGTATCCGGAGTCGGGGTCCCTACGCAGAATTCTAGGCTCTTGCCACCGACAAAATACCCCGACACAGGGGCCAAGTGACTACTGGAATATAGCAGAGAGTAGAGCGGAGTATGCGGACACTGCATCGACGAAAATAGGGGAGACAAGCCCTGACCACTTGGGTATGACAGGGGTGATGGCTTTTGATCCGCCGGAACTGGTTTTCGTTCCCAAGTTCGGCCCAAGGGGCCCTCAGGATACGCTCAATCGGGGGAACCTGCTGAAACTGTGTTCCCACATCCCAGCCCTGAATCATATTACCTCAGAAGATTGTTATGGGTAAAATTTGACTCGGGTGGGATGAATGGCACAGGAGAAGCCTCGCGAACTGCATGGAGGAGTGAATCTCTGAGAGATGAAGTGTGGGGTGAAAAAGAAACTTTTGCGGACTGGGGGATCGAACTTGTGAAGTCTACCCCGCCAAAATATCCGTATGTTCTATTAAACCCGCCCACAGGTCAATTAACCCACAGCGTTTTTATGGGCCCATCAGGCGGAAGTAGAAACTGGGAACCAGAGGGAAGTGAAAGATCAAGAGCACTAAAGATCGTTTGCTCGTGTAACCTGAGAGCGGTGAGATTCAGCCCAAAAAAATCTACTGGGCAGGAGGCTGTGCAAAGGGTAACAGCCACACACAGTTTTTTGGGCCGCATGCCTCGGTCCTGACGGGAGCACTCGATTAATAAACTGGAAACCGCCGTTGAAGGCTCTAATTAATTCTCGACACCCAAAACAGTTGGCACGGATGTCAAATCCTGAGATGACCATAATCTCATGGAATGTAGCTGGGCTCAAAAAACGTATGGGAAGCGAGGAGGGGTGCCAGTATTTGGGTACTGGTGACATTTTATGTCTTCAAGAAACTTGGGCATTTGTCCCCCACTGCTCTACCAGGCTTCTACGAGATTTTTGCAGCTGCCGCGCAGCTGAGCCCTTTTGGTCGCCCATCAGGGGCTCTTTCAGTTTTCATCAAGCATACTGCCAACTTGTCTGTGTTGGCGCTTGACTGTAACTGTCCAGCAGCCCAAGCGATTTGTATTCATGGTTTGAAAACAAACTTCACACAAATGGATTTGATTGTGGTCAACTGTTATTTGAATGCTCCCAGGAATGCAAGGACAATCTTGGTAAAGCAGTTTCTCGAATGCCTTGAAGACCTCTTTGTTGATTACTTGAATTGTGAATTTATTATAACTGGTGACTTCAACATTAGGGGGCTGGGGGAGAGGACTAAGTGAGTTTTTAAGAAAAAGGCACACTTTGGAATCAATGGTTTTATGGATAACTATAATTTAGTGTCTGCTCAGTCTGAGTGTGAGACGAGAAATAAGGAGCTGATATTCCAGCCAACCTGCAAAAATGTATCAAGCATTGATTACACCTCTTTATCTACAAGTTTGGCTGCACGTTTAGATCATTTTGACATTACAAGTAGAGCAGAAAGTGACCACAATCCTTTAAGGAGTACGCTGAGTCTAGCCTTGAAACCAGCTGATAAAGTTATTAATGTGGGTAACTCATCTGGAGAGGAGGTAGCGAAGCTGGTTAGAAAAATCAAATGGGTATCTGAATACAAACCCAACGTTAGTATCTGGTTACAAGATCTGGAGGCTATTATACATACAAATTATTTAGCAGGCTCCCTACAGGAGTTGGGTAGGTATATGGAGAACTTACAAAAGTATATATTGGCTCAGGAGGGCAGGTCCAAACTTCAAAAGGGGGGGGCACAACCCGGTACGGCCAGGCAATTTTTGTAAGGCAACCATCGTATCCAGACGAACGCTGCGTGAAGCGCGGCACGTGCACCGGTGCAATCCTTCTAAAAAATAAAAAAAAACTGCTGCATCAGTAAAATTGGCAAAAAGATCTCATAATAAAATCGTTTGGGAGATTCAGAAGGAAACAAAGGATAAGGAATGGGTCACAATCTTTGTTATTTAAGGATTCTAACCAAGCGCGATTTTGGGCCCACATGAATAAATTAAACAAGCATTTGCAATGCAATAGGTCTCGCATTTTCAAGAGTTTAAGCGATTGGCAATGTAAATTACAATGCCTTTTATATATCTGTTTTACAAATCAAGACATAAATAAAAGGCATTGTCATTTACGATGCCAATAGCTCAAACTCGTAGTGCTAAGTAGTAGTAAAACGTTTTATAGAAACATATTGTGAATCAATGCATTGTTGTGATGTTGCAATGCGTGACTGTGGTATGTGTAGTAATGCTAATGTTGAATGTATGTGAATGCGTTGTGAGGGTATTAGTTGTAAATGCGCTATAACGTCTTGTGTGGTGTTTTTTGGCATCGTAGGGACCTATATTCAGTCGTAAGGCAGCTTGGACTCAGATCAACAAGGCATTTCTGGCTTACATCCAAACCCGGGAAACGCTGGCTATGCCACTGCTTACTGATGAGGCCTGGACGTAGCCCATGGGACATAAAGCAGCCTGGCTCTAGTTGATGGTGACTTTAGAACAGGCAGGTTTAAGGTGTTGTGGGAGTTGGAGTACGGCTCCATAAAGGCTGAGTGAATTCAGAAGCTCTCCATTGTTCTAGTTATGGTGTTAAGATGGCCTGGTTAAAAATTGTAAAGGTTGCCTGGACACAGAGGAGAAGCAGTCTGGCTCTAGGACGCTATAGAGATCTGGTTTAAAAAGTCTGGCCCAGTTCCAGGGGTGGAAAATGTGGCCTGGTCTGAAGAGATTTAAGGGGATCTCTTTAGAGAGGGGGTAAGGAGATCTGGATGCAGGGAGTTGTCTGGAATAAAGGGGGTTAAGGTGGTCTGATCGTGAGGGGGACAGGAGCCTGGGTAAAGCGTTTTACAGACGGGTTAAAGGTGGTCTGATTCGGTGGTACAAGAGGGGAGTTGAGGTGGTCTGGCTAAAGGAGCCTGGTTACACCCGGTTTAAAGGGTGTCTGATCAAGGTGGTCACATAGCAGGTCGGGCTAAAGTGATCTGGTTGCAAAAGGGTTAAACGGGGGACTGTGTAAGGTTGCCAACTCATAGGGAGGAAAAGTATAGCGGTCTGGTGACAGACGGGTTAAAGGGAAGGCTAATTAAGGAGGTCTGCTCCTAGGGGTTAAGGTGACCTGTTTAACATGATGTTGTTACAGACGGGTTGAACGGGGTTCTGATTATGGTGATGGGGTCACAGGGGGTGGAGGGTAGATGTCTGGGTAATATGTTCTTCATGCATACGCGCCCCTACCTCTGGATAGCAGTCTTTGGCCAGCACCTGTAGCATGGCCGTCTTCCCGCAATGCACTTCTCCCACGAGGACCAGTTTACACCTCACAACGGCGGGGGCCTGGGGCTGCGCCTTTCCTTCATACTGGGTGCTGCTACGGGCAGGGCCCCTTGTGCTGAGGCTGGCCACCTGATGGTGGTACCCCCAGACGATGCTAAGGCCTCTGCTGGTCCCCTGGCACTTCCTCTGCTGCAGTAAACTGTGGCTGAGCTAGGATATATGCTAGTCCCCAGGGTGTCCCGCTGAAGTGGGTCCTGTCTGGCGGGGTGCTCAGACTACGCCACTGGAGCAGCGCACCGAGGGCCGCCCGGTTGCTGGTACTTGGGCTCTGCTACCTCTCAGGCCTGCCCTCGGGCCCTGGAGCTGCTGAGGCTGGGGAAGCTCGGGGCAGCACTGCCGCAGCACAGGCTCAATGGGGGCCGTAGTAGGGGAGCTGTGCAGGAGTCAGTCAGCCCTGGTTGTTGATGCACGGGCTCTCGGGGGCCTGTGCACGCGTTCTGTACCGGCTCAGGCGCTGGTGATGCTCACGCTGCGGTGGTGCCTTAGCTGCGTGCTCTGCTGCTGTTTCGCGGGTTCTCCTGGGGGTGGGGGCTCTGCTGACCTGCACGGAGAAATGTGGCGGCTGCGTCTGCAGGAGGATTCCCAAAAGGGCTCTAGCCGGCCAATGAGAGGGCGCGGGCCGCCCCCCTCCTCACACCGGCCTGTCATTAATGCCTCGATTGCATACCGTGAGACCAGAGGTGCCGCCATTCTTTTGTGTAGAAGTGTCGCGTGGCGCTAGCTGAGGTATATAATTGTACCTACAACAAGAGAGGAGCGGGGGCGAGCGAGCGCGGCAGCCTGCTCAGCTGACCAGACGCTCGTGCGTCATGGCCTTTTGCCGGCATGTGTTTACAATTATCGCGCACGCGTCTGGGCACGATAATTGGAAACACATGTTTGCCGTGCGTACCCATCCCAAAAAGGCCAGCCACGACGCACGAGCGTTTGGACTGCTTTTGAAACTCACTTACTTAAAGTCTTCGCCTAGCAGCGCTTGCGCGCTACTCGAGGCTCGACCTAAAAATGGCAATATGGGCAGGGAAAATGGGGTTTCAGACACAGCTTGGGTGCGCCATATCGCTGAGCTGTATGTGGAACAGATTGACAATTTAACAGAGGCTGGAGGGTCCTACACTCCAACTTTATCTTTTAAAGAAAAGTTGGCGGTAGCTGAATAAAGTCTACAACATCAAGAGGTTTTGGAGGCAGGGTTGGGCAAGCCCGATGAGGAGATCCAGGAGGCTGAGCGTAATCTAACAAATAGTGGATAGGTGGCAAAAGTATTAATAAAGCTGAAAGCTAATGGAGCCCTGGGCCCGAATGGGCTCCCAGCCGGCCTTTTTAAGGAGGCGCATGAAGATTGGGCAGTAATGTTGTCAGCTTTTTATAACCATGGTTTTCTAAGCGCTGACATATCAGATGGTTGGAGAAGATCAATTTTATGCCCTATATTTAAGAGCGGAGATCGGACCACAGCCGCAAATTACAGATTGTTTGCCTTACTGGACATTGAAGCTAAAGTATATGCCCCAATTTTACTAGAACATTTAGAACCCTGGGTGGCAGAGGAGGGAATATTGCCATTTTTTCAAACAGGGTTCAGGGCTGGTGCATCTACGGTAGACAATATTCAAGCTCTCTCTGTCCTTAGGCATTATGCCATTCAGAAGAACAGACCACCTCTCCTGTGCTGTTTTATAGATTACAGCGCAGCTTTTGACAGAGTACATAGGGCCATTCTCTGGAGGAAGCTTGTAGGATGGGGTATACCAGCGAACTTGTTAAGAGTCATCATATCACTATATTCAGAGACATGGGTTTGAGTGAAAACTAGTGCAAAAACAGTAACACAGAAAGTGAAAACTAATCGAGGGCTAAAACAGGGATGTGTTTTGGCACCCATGTTGTTTAATCTGTACACTGCGGATTTAGGGAAAGCAATGGACGGTTGTAGTTTGGTCCCCCCTATTCTAAGCTCAGTATGATTACAAATAATCCAATACGCTGATGATATTGTGGTCATGGATCACACCAAGTCAGGTTTGCAAAGGGGTTTAAACTCTTTGGGTAGCTATAATAAGGCGAACCATTTATTGGTAAATCAGTCCAAAACTAAAGTCCTGATATTCGGGAGTTACCGTAGTAAGAAGTTCTCAACCTGGCAGTTGGGAAGTCAGACCATTACCACAGCAAGGCATTATAAATATCTGGCCGTGTGGTTTAGTGAAACTGGTTCTGATGTAGCCCAAGTTAAAGATCTTAATAAGAAAGCGGCAGCTATTACTTATGAAATTGGCCACCTGAATCATTTATTAAGTAGCGCTTCAGCTGCACTCTTTTAAGAGTTATAAAGGCAACCTTACTCCCAGCATTGCAGTATGGGCATCTTGCCTATCCTGGCGCGATGGACATTGCGTTAGAGCAATGTCACATTAGAGCATATAATAAAATATTCTTTCAACCACGACATGTCAGACGATCCAGGTTAAGACTTGAGCTAGGGCTAATAATTCAATCAATCGACTGTAAGGCTTCCTTGTTAAAATATTTTATCAGGTGTAGGGGGGCCCCCCCCAAGTATTCCTTAAAAAATTATTTGAAAGCGATTTATGAAAACCTAGGCAACCCATGGTCTAGCCAACTTAACGAGGCAATTCTGTTCAAGATCGAGGGGTCCGCACTGGGGGACGGTAACATCCCATACCGGGCATGGAAGATGGCTATTAACAAGCAAATGAAAGAGTCTTTCTGGGAACAGGATTTACGGTCCGTTGAGAGTCGAGGATGGGCTCAGCCCCTAACGGATTCCTATCATGTTGGGAAGCCACAAAAATATTTTTGGGATCTCATTAACGCAAATACTCGGGAACAAATCCTTTGTAAGAGAGTGCTTGCATTACCAATTAGAGATTTCAACCCGAGTTGGGCTGGCGACAGGGGTGATTTTAAGTGTAGGCTATGCAACAATTATCGGGAATCATGGTTTTATCTGTTATGCTGTTGCCCTGCCCTAGATCAACAAAGGAGACTACTGGTAAAACAAATTTTTTTGGCAGAGGGAGTTCGTTCTTGTGCACAGGCATCAGCCTTTTGCTGTAGCAGCAGCTCACCCGGGGGGCTGGGTAGATCTGCTAAATTAGTGAACTTTTTAAATAAATAACTGTTCAACACCCGGGCGATAGCTTCTCCTCCGAAATAATGTCTGTAATTAACTTACCCGTTTTGCAGGAGTGTAAGTAAGAGACGATCTGAAGGACAGTGGACACCTAGGACGGATGGGGCCTGGTGGTGAGGTTTAATCCTTCTTAGACGGAACTCTTGGGTTTTATGGCTCCCAAAAGAAGAACAAGTAGTTCTAAGTTAGGCAAGATTAGAATGCAATAAGCATTTCGTCCTTCCAGATTGAATTACCCCACCTGTTCCCAAGTAAAGGATTTGGGCATTATTTTAATCTGGCTCATGTCAATATAAATTAGATCTGTGATCCTGACTTTGTTTTAGGAGTATTTAATATTTTATATGAATTTTTGTGATAATGAGATGATGTACTACTTTTATGATGGAGTTGACCTATTCAGACTGGGTTGGACCTAGGCACTTGGTATCTTAATAAGGGCACTGTATAGGTTACTTGTAGAATGGACTATCGTTGATTATATTGTTAACAAGTCTCTGAAGATGAAGTGTTTCATGTTGTCTGATTCTAATGATTTTATGTCTATTTTGTTATGGTTTTAATTAACTATGCAATAAAATACCACTAAATGGATCAAGCACCTGTGGTTTGGTGGTGACGTGGGGGAAGGCTGAGTAGCTGAGCATAGATGACCAATGGAGAGTGCAGATTGTCCTGGCGAGGTAGAGAGATAATTGGATATGCACTGCTTTGGATACTACAGTTAGTAATTTAAAAATGGCTCTGCTTTGTTGTGAGAGAGAGCCTGTATGTTTTCTACAACAGGAGTGTATCAGGTAAATCGTGTGCATGTGATGAAGTCTGACTTTTTCAAGGGTGGTAATGGAGAACTGTGTAAGGCCAGCAAGGAAATGTATAATAGTGGAGTTTCCTCGGGCCCAAACTGGAGAGACTTTAGTTGAATAAAGGCAAGGTGTACTTGAATCCTGTGGATGTGAAGTAGGTGAAAGCTGGTGACTGTCGTTGTTGAACATATTAATTGTTTGTCTTCATTTTATCCATCCAAATAAGAAATGGATTAAACCTTGAATATCCGGGGCTGTGATTTCACTCCTACAAGGCTGTTTTGTGTTGTTGCAAAAAGATGAGGCTAGTTGGCACACATGTTAAACATTTGCATGTCGTAGCCAACTGGTGTGTGAAGTAATTCAGCAAACTGGCTGACTAGTATTTAATTGTTTTAATTAGTCATTGTTTTAAACACCTTATTTCAGGTGATCATAAGTTAAATTGACTGTATTCATATTTTTTTTAATTCATTCCAGGACTGGTTTAGTATAACAGTAATACAAACATATTGTGTATCTTGAACTTGTAATGCTTGCTATGTGCTCTCTTTGTAATTAAAACGATATTAGCTTCTGTAGTGGTGCAAGGGTAAGATCACAAAGTACACTGTCCTTCATTATACTATTATTTTCGTTTTAATTGACCTGCAATAAAGATTCACTGATTTATTACTCGGTGGATGATAATTTCAAGATGCTGCAGAATTGAAGTTCCTGGCTGGTTAGGTGAAGGTTCAGATATAGCAGAGTTGATGGGGTAGGCCAGGAGATGGAAAGCGAGAGTTTTGTGGCATCGTGCAAGAGCACAGGGCCATATACTAACAAATAGCTGCATGGTAACCTGTAATCTTAGCTTGGTCGCGGAATGTGATGGGGAGAAGGAAAACATTAACTATAAATGGATTGCATGAGAAACCAAATGTAAATATCATGACCACAAGCAAGGTTGTGTAAAGCGGGAAGTTTGAAAGGCGATTGGGACACAGGACTGGAAAAAAAATAATGTGATGGAAAAGGAGCATGATGTGATATAAACAACATAAGATGCATGCTGGTGAAACGTGGAGTGGTCAACGGTGTTCGAGACATGGAGAGATCAAGTGTACTTAGAAGCCATAAAGTTGGCCACCTAGGTGCGTGTGTTCCTCATCACGTGGAGTCACTAGAGTCCTTCTGATCGTGTTTTGCGTAGATTTTAGGTGGAGAAGTAGATTGTGAGTTTGGTTGTACTGATAGTTTCTGAGTTTTAGAGGAGAGTTAATGGAAGCAGTAGCTGAGGGAGTGACTGGATGAGCCATGGTATTCTTTATTTAAGGGGATTACAGGAGCTGTTTAAAAGCAGTGAAGCTACGTGCCAGTGAGGCGTAATTGCTTGTATAGATGGATTAATGTTTCATAGAATAAAGAGTTGAATTATTTTCATCTGTAAAAGTGTTGTGGGAGTGCAAAAGGTGTTGCCTGTGAAGGGATGTGATGTATTTCAGTTGATCAAGTAGGAGAAACGGTACTGAGGGCAGTTACATATGGGCTGGAAAGATCGAGTTGTGAGGTGAGGAAATGTATGGTAGTCAAGGGTATGGTATTGTTGGGATAGAAAGGATTAGAGCTATCTATACTGTCATGAACTGTATGGTGAAACAGGGTTGGTGATGAGGCAAATGCAGGGAAGATTTGGAGGTGGGAGATGGAGTCATGCCATGCCTGATGGATGGGCTTGTGAATGATGTTGAAGAACTAAGAGGGGATAACATGTGTTCTTAAAAGTCAAACCAGCAACAAGTGACACAAAGCATCCCGAACAAGAAAAGTAGAGGACAGCGTAATTATAGCATGTGCATCTTTATGATAAGGAATGTGGTTGTTCATTTGTAAACCGAAAAATATGCAGCAACAAATGTATTCAGTATTAACAAATAACCATACATAAACTTGCTGTGTTTTATTATATTCACAGATGTGCAAGATGAGGAATCGAGACTGCTTGCACCAGCATCATGGTTCCTGGATTACGACAGAGTTCCAGTAATGGGGCGTGATGCACAGGACACATCCGTTGACCTGTCAGATTCAATGCTTGACAAGAAGAGAACTCAACCTGATGGAAAACCTGTAGACTCAGCCATTGATTGTGTCTCCAAAGAGCCTGAGGATACCGGAAAAGCTGCTCCAACCACTCCAGCTTCCAATAGCACAGTTTCTGATGCAGATGTCGGCCGTGGTTGGAGCCAGTCACAACCCACAGAACATGCATCTTGGCGACTGACCCTGCGCCGACTGTACGAGCTGGAGGAGCGGCGAGAGCTCCGGCACCAACAGCATATGCAGCTGCAAAAGCAGCATGTGCAACTGCAACAAGACATTCTGGAACAGCAGAAGACAATCTTGCAGACTATTCAAAGCTGTATGCAACTGCAAGTTGAGCAGCAAGAGAGACACCACCAGGACTTGATGAGCATCCTACGGAGTCAGCAGGCCACCACAGGTGTTGGCAGCCCTTCAGGATTGGCCAAGCTGCCTGTACCTGGGACTAATGGTACCTCATCCAAGATTACTATCATATCTAGTCCCCCTCACAGAGGTGCACATAGGGGACAACTCAACGCAGCTTCATTAGAAAAAGAAACACCAAGTGTGGCTACTCACATTTTCCCTCAGGTGACTTTAGAAACTCCACAAGAAGCCTGTGCAGCAAGAAGGGGCAGAGGACGAGGCCGGAGAGGCAGAGGACGTCCAAGAGGGGCAAGGAGCAAAAAGTCGTGATTTGACTGGTGTATTTTCTATGCACCACTTATAGCTATTGGTCCTTAGTTACCTAAAATGCTGCTTTTACACTCTGGTGTCACTGTTAGACAGCGGTGTTTCAGAGGCTAGACAAAGTAATCACAGAAATTATCCCAGCCTTGACATTTTTCAGATGTTCAGCATAAAGTAGTTTGCCTCAAGCAGAGCTTAACTTCCTGCAATAATCTGTTTTCTACAGGCCTTTTACCTTTTTGCCTCAAATCTAGAGTCCCTAACTACGATATTCTGCTCACTCGATGTGTGGTCAGTAGCGAAACACCGTTATGACAGTCACCGACTGATTAAAAGGAAAGCTTTAACCTACTTGTTCCTGAATAAGACATAGCTTGCCTAGGACTCCTTCTCGTATCCTTTCCAACTTGGTTCCAAATAATTATTCTGTCTTCTGAGAAAACCGACCCAAGCGGACATTAAGTGCCATCAGGATGACATTCAGATCTTAAAGGCCATGCTTTTTTTATGATCCTTGCAGACACAAGGACAAAGTAGCAATATCAAACATAAGATAGCATGTACATAGTACTAGTACATAGGATCGTGGTACTTGGTATGCAAAGCAACATTTGGTCTTCCAAGCCTGCCTGGTTCTCCAGGGTAGCTTGGCCAAGCAGTAAGGTCTAACTCAAAGGAGGTAGAGTGAAGCTTGTGATAAGATCCCGGTATCACATTTGCAATAAAGGTTGTGTCCAGACAGAATTCATTTCTATAAGAAGCCCATAAAACACATGGAGGAGTACATATATGTATAATAATAAGAATCGAACAATGTTAATCCTAAAACCACAAAATAACATACAAGCATTAGAGTAACAACACTGCACATTCTTGTCACACTCAATACTTAGAATTCACAATCGCTAGCTGATTATGAATGATGAGAAGTTCATAAATGGCTTAGAATAAGAATGATTGTGATCCTCCCACTGGAACTGGAACTTCTGAGATGTTTGCGAGCGCTAGGAGATTTATAAGCAGCAACAGTATGCAAACCATGGGGAAGAAAACATGTAGAGTGTTTTAGTATTTATGGAAAACGGTTATGGTGACCCAGGAACCTTAGTTTGTCTCCCAGTTTAGGATTGGCAGTTCCATAAAACTTGAATATCTTATAATACAAGATGCTACGAAACTGGATCAAAGGTCCACATCCTGAAATGACAGATACTGGAATTAAAGAAGGTAAGGTAGGGACTGGTATGAGGGTGTCTTTACTCTCAGGGAAAATTAGAGTGTGGACCGACAGCAGATAAGAGCAAACAGAAGGACCTCTTGGAACCTATTTTCAGCTTTTGAATCAGGCTAGTGCTCAAGCTAGCCGGAGTACTAGAACTCTGTGGAGCAAGGCCTGACCAGGAAAGCTCCTCTTTTGGCCCCCAGACCACACAGGAGACAGTCCTGTGTGGCCTTACCATGAAAGATTGAGCATAGCAGATACTGGTGAAAGGCAAGTGAGGGCCTGGGGAAGTAAGACCCCCCCCCCCCATGTTGAACAAAGAAAACAAAACACTTGCATAAGGAAGGAGTGTCCTCACCAGACAGTCATTGCTCAGTTCACTAGCACTTGTCATTAGATTGTTCTTGGGCAACCGTCTTTTGGCCTCTGGTGAGCGAAGTGGATGCACATTGTGTCCAAGTGTCTCGACTACTTGAGCTGGCTGGAGGAATGTACTAGGCAGGTCGGAAGCAGGGTGGCAAGCACAGCTTCATCAGGGCATCAGGCTTAGTTCTACCTTATGGAAATGCCCAACATACGTTTGCACTTTCTGAACAAACCACAGCCAGGTCTGTGCTTCAATGGAGATCTACTGATGTTGGAGTGAGTCTCTAGCTTATATTCTCAGTCCTGTTAGTTAGGCAGAAGCCTAGTACCAATGCATTCTCAAAATTAAAAAATCCAACCATTCAGCGTGGGGCATATTTTTCCTCCTCCAAGGGCGTGTATGATGGAGGCCTTGCACTACTTTCAGACTGGATGACACCATGGGTATGTTCTGATGGGGACACTTTGTGTATTCCCTCCAGTCAGATACCGATGTAAAAGACAGTTGTATAAAAATACCTCTCAACTGGTGCTCTAAAGGTGATTGTTACCAGCCTTCAACGGACACCTATTTTTAGTTTTGCTATTGTTATTGCTAACTAATTTATGTTCATTAAAAACAGTTACATTGGAGCCATTTTTACTAGATGGACTGGACTTAATCACACCGGAACGCCAGTAGGCAAATCAATGTGTGTACCTATGCCACCTCAAAACTGCAAAAAAAAGGCCTTTGAGAGATATATATATATAAAATTAAATCAAAAAGGCCAGACTTAAAAACGATGCGATTGGTCAGTTGTACAGTGGGTTGAAGACTCAAATGAAAAGCTAATGGTTATGGGAGACTTTGACCTGATGACCACCCAACAGAATGTTAACATGCAAAAACATTCATAAATAAAGTGCCCTCAAAGGGCATTTCACACGTATGAAAGACCATGTAATATGCTAAGCCTTTTTTTTATTTTTGCATTAAACTAAAGGTAACCATATCATCACCCCCATTCCAAATGCCTTGTCTAATCATAAATAATGGCTCTTCTTAACTTAATGAGCTCTGCACCAATAAAACAACTTCCATGCAAGCTGTTCATGGCTAAACAAAAAAAAAGATGGTTTTAGAAACTTAACTAAAACAGCAGCTATCAAGACAACCCAACTCAACTTAGTCTGGTTATGCCCATTCCCAGACACTAAGACTTAAAACATTTCCTCCTGTACCATCTCCCTCATAGTTCTCTAAAGCATGCAACCCTTCTCCCAGTACCACCTCCATCTTTAGTACATAGGTGAGACAACGAATAGCAACAGATTCCTTAAAAAAACAAGTGTAGTTTCAAAAGGCATGCCTTGATTCCAGTAGACTGTATCAGCTAACTATCAAGAAATCAACTG
Organism: Calotriton arnoldi; assembly: GCA_963921515.1. Taxonomy (NCBI): domain Eukaryota; kingdom Metazoa; phylum Chordata; class Amphibia; order Caudata; family Salamandridae; genus Calotriton; species Calotriton arnoldi. Next base: position 1,902,905 of record CAWUFW010000064.1, read on the forward strand.
TGGCAAAAATACAACTAAAATGTGATAGTCGGAAAACTTATGCTCTCATTACAAGTTCCTTGGATTTAGGTGTAGGGACACAAGGGTGTCCAAATCTCACAGTGAGGATTGAGCATTTGGTGCTTTCCCCGTTGTGCAGGAGGTGGGGGGGTTGCGGGGGGGGGGTTCTGAAGCAGCACTACACAGAGCTCTGGGTCCAGTGTTTCTGAGCATAGGATTACAGGGACCAGTGTTTTGGACCCCTGAAGCTACTCGGAATGGCGTGGAGGTAATACCACTTGTGATGAGGACCTTAAATACCTGGAACCTTTGAGACCCAAAAGAGCCAGCATGGACCAATTTCTCAGATCACAGGAAATGGGTAATTTCATCATGCTGATGCTGGTCCTACACTCTCTTCAATATGATGATCCTCTCCATTTTATTGTATGTCCTAGGCAAAAGAAGTGCAGGCCCCGAAGGCGAAGCCAGACGCTAGAGGGGGCCGTAACTAGCACACCCCTAGGGCAGCTGGTCTCCGTAGGTTGGCAGTCGGAAGCCTGCAAAATCCCCCACACGGCGTTGGCAGCAGAGTTTAAAGTGCCCAGACAGGTGGCAAGGGGCATGGTGGACACGAAGCTAAAGGGAGAGGAAATCGGAGGCCGAGCAGTGTTATTGCAATCGTTGTTGGATAGATTGTTGTTGGAGAGAGAGTCATCACTGCTACCCTCATCGCGTCGCTGGGATTGAGGTCCCGCTGCCACCCAAAAAGGAGACATCACTCCTGGTGCACAACCTGAGAAGCGATAGGCAGCGAGTACACTGGGTTTGAACCCAGTTTAACAGTGACCAACATCAGCCTGGTGGCAGTAGTGTAGGCATGGAAGCAGGCGTGGTCACAGAGGCATCGGTGAAGAGGATATGCCACAAGCCGGCCCGCTTCCGGTAGGTAGGCGGAAACTCTTTCCCTGCAGGCGTGGCCCCCTCAGCATCTCCAGGGCCGAACGGCCGGAAAAAGAACAGCACGGGCGCAACAGGACGAATCAGCACCGCTGAGCAAAGACTTTCTGTTGCTCGCATAACTCAAGGAAGCAGCGGGGCGGGCAGCCAGCAGTGGCTCATCGACCAGGTACTGGGCTCGATCCAGGAAGTGATGGAAGAAAAAAAAAACAGGCATGGCGCTAAGCTTGCGGAGAGAAGACACCCCCATCAGGCCCAGAGAAGCACCTCGCACTCCCAAGGTTGAGGCCTTTCTAAGCTCCGAAGCTGTGGAGAGAGATAAGGACTGTGTGTGACCTCAAACTACTTCACCACCACTGCTGCTATGCAAAAGATATCAATATGGTGCAGGGGTGTGGAATTTAATAAAACATCTACTTGTCCATGGGGCAGGTTGCTTCATAAATCTACTTGTCCTGTAACAAAATCCACTTGTCCCTGTGGTGCCATGTAGTGCGGCGACAAATTATGGCAGCAATCTCATTATATAAGAGCTCTGATATAGCCTCTCTGATTACGCCAGGGCTCATACCATAGTAGTGTTTGAATACTTGCAATCCCCTTATGTTGCCACGGTTCTGCAGATCTACATACTGGGGCTGAAGGTAGTGGTAAGCAATAGTTCCAGGGTTAGAATGCCCTTTTGAGTCTGTGCAAACCTACTAACTTGCATGTTTTAAGGGTTTTCAGCAACTCTTCTCTAATCTGTTCCCATACTGAGAAATGTAGGCAATTTACTCCTGACAATGGCAGACGTAAACCTTCTTCCAGAGTTGGGGAAAAAAGTGGTTGGAGGGAAAGTGAACTTGCAAACACTCAGATTTTCGCATGAGCAAATCTGCACATGCGTATTTGCTCATGCTAAAATGCAGTTCACAAATATTTTCTAGGTGTACTATTTCTTGTCCTACTTCTGTAATTTCTTGGAAATTCACGAAAGCTGTAAAGCCGCACTAAATGCAAGGACATATACCATGGGTGCACTTTTGAGACTTTCTTTTATAATTGGGCCCCTAATTTGGTCTGGCATTGACCGTGACATTTTGAGTTTATTAAAATTCTGTCTCTCTCTCTGTATCGTCTGGCTTCACTGTGAGTGACAGCATTCTGCTCTTTCCCAAGGAGCATTTCGGCACACAAAGTAGTTTTGTTCAGTACCAGTAACTACTCTGGCAGTGTGTGCTTTTTGAGACCAAAAATAACTTTTGCTTTTGCCAATGTTTGTTATAATGGTGAGGGCCCGGCAGCTCCCACACCAATAAGGTTTTACAAAAACCATGCCAAAACAAGTCACACATTGGCAAAACTAAAAAGCTGACCACCAATTTCAGACCTACTGGCTTTGCCAATGCTTGTTTATTTTTGTTTCCCATAATCTTTTTGAAACTGGTTACACTGATTTTCCATTATGAATATTTTTGGGAAGTACTAGCATGCATCAACACGTTACTAAATGATGTTGCAAAGAAATGGTACCTAAAATTTTACAGTGGTTTATCGAAATGTTTTTTTTTTTTTTCCTGCTTTCATTTTTGGAATGAAAGTTATATTTTGAAAGCAAAGAATCATCAGTCCTGCATTCAAGCTTCTGCAAATATTTGCATCAAATCAGAGGGCATTCTGGGAGCATTATACATAGCCTCATATTGCTAAACTTTGAAAACGTTGGTACACATTTTCATACTGGAACCACGGTCAGTAATGCAGTCAGAGCTTACAACATTTACTTGGAGCGCTCACCCCAATAATAAAGGCTTTCAATTAATGAACCATAAATACAAGTTTGAACAGCATTAACCTATGGACAACAATATTACCTTAAGTGCAGACTGTGCCCTTTCCTGATCCATAATGTGGTATTGCAAACTGGCAGCCAAAGGGTTTGTGCTGCAGGGGGTTGGGCCTACTTGTCCCAAGGACAAAATACACATGCAAACTTGTTGCCCTTGACCCCAAACAATATGTCCTGGGCATCGGGCTATAGGAATTCCACATCCCTGATGGTGGCAATGCTGTTTTTGCAAGAAGCGGTTATCCTAAACTGGGGAGTGATTCAGCTGTGGACTGTGGAGGCTGGAATCAATACTTTAAAAAAAACTACATGGAAAGAATGCCTCCCAGACCATTGATCAAATTACGATTTATGTAGGGAACCCAGATGTTGCTCCTACATTTGTCCTGAGTTTGACTTATTGCTTGTAATCTATCTCCCAGGGTATACACCTTTTTTTTTTTTTAATAAATCTTTTTATTGATGACATTGCGATCACATATATATTACACAGCAACAGCGGAAGGATTGCACAATAAATCTTTTTGGGGTTGTACGGTTTTCCACATTTGTGAAACTTAATATGCAATTTATTCCCTATCAGCATCAGGGGTGTCTATTTCTGGTAAGGGGGGGTCACAGGGTATACACTCTTATGTATCGCACCTGTATTACTAGTTTTCTTTAAGCATTTTATTGTGCAATGAATCACAAATCGTTTTTCTTAAATCTTAGCATTTTTTTCTTTGCTTCTTTTTACACAATTTTTTTTAGGAAAAGCGTGCTATACATTTGCATACATAATGACATGGGACAAAACTTGGACGAAAACAAAACGCAACTTACATGACAACATTTTCAAAAATACATGCGGTGACTTGATCAGAAAAACAATTTGTGTGTAACAAAACAATCACTAAATCTTGATTATGGTTTAAAAACTTGGTTTACAGACAAGCAACAGACCGAGTGCAGTTGCTTGACTAGTGTCCTGTGATGTATTGTCTTTTGGGACTTTTACCACTTCAGTCCTCTTATATATAGTGCTAAATGCTACTACTAGGCCCTGTTGGAAATGGAGTCAGAGCGTGAGTTAATGCCAGGATGGGATCCTAGATTCCATATCTCTTATTGAACAACTTGTGTGCACAAAAAAACCCAGATGTTGGTTGCTCTTGGCCCCGTGTATATGTACGCCGACGCGTTTGGACCTTCATGTGTGGGCCTGCGATGTATTTCGGGGGAGGTCTTAATATTAGCTGCTTTATAAGCGCATTGTATGCTGTGTCTAGCCAGTTTCTTATACCGTGTTTCTGGTTGGTTGGAATGTCCAGCGTGATTATCAGACCTTGGGGTTTGTAGGGCTTGGACCATACATCAGTCGTGGTCCCAGAACCTGCTTTGCTGTTAGAATCTGGACGTCTCTTCAGTGTGTTGGTTCACGCGAATATGGTTCGATGTAATCAGGACCATTGGCATCGGATCCGCTAGCGTGTTACTCGTCTGCTGATGGATTCCGAATAGCAGCAAGGGAGAAGACGGCTCCCAACAAAGGAGAAAAAGGAGTAAGAGCTGGCAGGGACGAGACAAATGGAGAGCAAGCGAGGAGGGGGGGTCGCCTGACACACAAGGGGTCAACGTGGGGGGGGGAAAACGGCACAAACCGGAGGAGCTAGAGACTTCAAGCAACGATGGGAGCTCAGGAGAAAGGAGGACAAGGAGAGAGAAATGAAACAGGAGACATTGCAGGTCGGGGCTAGCTGGAGGAGCAGTCACAGTTCCTCCAATCAATCAGAATCAGCCCTGGGGCATGGAGCTTTAAGGGCAGCCCACGATAAAAGGAAGCTGGCTTTCACAGTGCTAATGGCAGAAGAGCTGATGGAAGCAGACAAGAGCACATGGTCGCTACCTCCGTAGAGACATATGATGTCAGCACGGCGGTGTTGAACTGAAGCAGAGCATCTGGATCAGAACACCCAGCGGCGTATGGTGAGACCTTAAGTGAGGACATATCATTGAAGGGGGACAGGCGGGTGGAAGCACTCGGAGACACCCGTGGCCACGCACCCCAATGGATAGCAAACTACGGGATGCAGGTATGCGTAGTTAATTCTACCACTCACCTGCCAACGCAACATCAGTTTCCGGAATTGTGGTTAGGCGGGTGGGGAAAATCACAGAGCTGGGGTCCTGACCGCGGATGGCCTAGGTGCTGGTGGCACACTCACACAGTTTCTTCACGGACAGTGGCCCAAACAGTGTGCACAAGAGTGAGAGCAAGGGGGTATTATATACCTCTCAGATAGGAACGGGGCCCGCAACATTGGATAACATAGTGAAAAGTGACACCTCGTCCCTTATGCAACTGCAAGAGCAGGAGGGGCGCAAAGTAGCGAACCACCTCAGGCAGATCCTACAGCAGGTTGGGAAGGGGACACTGTGCCGAGCAAAACGGGTGGCAAGCTAGCCAAGGAATACACCAGGCCATTGACCTGCGACCCGCTTATAATAGCATGTAAAACAGGCTTAGCTAGTCTGGTTCCATTAGCAGTGAAAGAGAAGATATGGCACAAAGAGTTTATTGATATATTTGTTATAGGAGGCCAGACAGGAGGGGCTGGACTTGGTTGCGCAGGATAAGAAGGAGGAGAAAACAAGCATTGGCATAGCCAATAGGTCTCGCCTTTGGGACCTTATAAGTGTTTAGTTATCCAGCACAATATCCTTGGTGCAACAACATCAACTGTTGTGTTGCATGGCTAAACACTTATAAGGTCCCAAAGGCGAGACCTATTGGCTATGCCAATGCTTGTTTTCAAATAGGTTTCATTGCAAAGTTACTTTTCTAGATATTTCAGATGACAGGTGTTGCATCCCTTCAGCACATGAAATACGGGGCTTTGTCAAGAAAGAAATTACATGAACATTATGGGAATAGGGAATCAAATCATATAACGCTTAAAGTAGATAAAAAAGTGTGAATACACATCAGATACTTTCTATAAACATACCATTAATTCCTTTTGTGTGTTAGCTTTCGATGTGCATGAGAATATCCACCTGGCAACAGCTCCTAGTCTTGTTTCACTTTGTTTCCTGAGACCTTGATAGTCTGGAAGGCAATTGATAATACGAAGAGACTGAAATTATTCTTCTGTGGTCACTGCTTTATTTAGGAACTCACGCTTTCGATAGAAGTCTGATGCCGGGAGACCATATTCATAAAGAGACTATCAAACCATTTAAGCAGATTAAGCTAGACTTCGGTTTGGGTGATGCCGAGGGATTCCTCAACTTTCAACTGCGCCACTGGACTTTGCTCCACATCGTTAGGGTCGGGGCACTGTAGGCACTCACCCCTTTAGAAAAACATTTAATTATTGCAGACTCAGATAAAAAATTGACATCCAAACTATAAATAAACCTAGCGCGGCGGCTAAAGACAGCGGACCGCGCTCCAAAATAAATAAACTTAGTGCGGCAGCTAAAGTTAGCGGACCGCGTTCTAAATTAAATACATAAATAACACTTTACCAATTCAAGTCCATGGGCATTCAGGCAATTTTGCTATTTGTTGGGAACTCAGGAAATCCATATTGGAACAAATGCCTTCAGAGGTGGTGGTCTGGCGCAGTAAACCGCGGTGAGCTGTAATGGTCTCATTTAGTATAGAAGAAGGTCATGTTAGTGCTGGAATAGGTTGGTAATGCCTTGAGGTTTCCCGCTTCACCGCTCCTTTGTCACGCTTGCCGTGTCACTTTAGGATAAAGAGGTTTAAGGTTGTATCGTTCACGGAGCGCACACCGTTAGGAGCGCGAGTGCATTTCTTGGGTGCAGAGACCGGGATTGCAGAAGGGATGAAATATGCAGCACTAAAGCTGTACCTTCCCATATCTGCCTTGTCCTTCCAGAAAATTACTCCTTTACTGCATCTCGAAGGAGGCAATGAAAACCAAATTTCAATACTTACAATTCGTTGAAGGCACCAGCGATCTCGCTTCCAATCCCCATTACTAGGTCGACGGGATTTGGAGAATGAAGCTCAGGGAGGGTAAGAGGAAGAACCCGGGGGTGGGGGGGGATGGAGAGGGTCGGTAGAAGGAGAGATCATCGGCATTGAATGGCGGAGAACACCCGGGCGCAAAATTAATTAAATAAACCTAGCGCGGCCGCTAAAGACAGCGGAAAGAGCTCCGAAATAATTAAATAAATATACCTAGTGCGGCCGCTAAAGTTAGCGGACCGCGTTCTAAATTAAATACATGAATAAATAAAGAAGCGCGAGCACCGTGAGCTAATGGAGCAAGCGCTGTTTACAGAAAACAGTGCCCAGCTGCGGCCACAAAGTAAACGCGACGCCAAGCCTTTGAAATCCAAAACCGAACAGATGGCAGGCACAGTGGGGGCTGCTGCTCACTCCCGAGCTCCCTAGGCCAGGGGAGAGAGAAGGCGGGACATGCACCCGCCTTTGCCCAATTGCGTGCTGTCTTTCTTAGAAAGACGCACGCAAAGGCCAATAGCGAGAAAGCATTAAAAAAAAAGCACACGCACGAGCGTGTGCTCCGAGTTTAAAGCCCTTACTAGAAGCCTCGCAGAGCAGCGCAGTGCGCTGGCTGAGGCGAGACCTAAAAAGGAGAAACGCAGGCCGAGAGTTGAAAGGTCCAATGACAACTGGCTTTATGCCTTTACAGCATTGGCTTGTGTATTTGTAGAAAAGTTCCCTCCTGACCCCCCCCTCCCCCCTGAGTCCAGCAGTGCTTTTTCTGTATGCATCCTTCCAGTGCACCCAGATATTTATCATTTGCTGGATTTCCAGCTTGACAGCTGCTTGTACTACGACAGATGTCTCCCCATGGGCTGTGCAATATTATTTGCATACTTCGAAACATTCAGTACCTTTTTGTAATGGGTGCTGGGTGAGAGTTGCTCGGGGGGGTGTCTACATTACCTACCTTACTTTATTTATTTATACACTTATAAAGCGCACAGCTACCCAACAGGTTCTCCAGGTGCTGAACATGTGGGGGCAGAAACAACTTAGACAGAAGACGAAAGAAAAAGAGATCAAACTGAATCACTAAACAGCAGGGTCTTATAGCTCTTACGGAAGGCTAGCAGGAAATGACCGTTCCTAAGGTCGATTGGAAGAGCATTCCAGAGCCTGGAGCCAAGATAGGAAAAGGAACGACCCCTCATACTGACGAGTCGAAACCTGGGAACTGAAAACAGTGAAAGGCTGGAAGATCGCAACTGTCGAGCCGGAACATAAGGCGTAACCAGACTTTGAATGTAAGAGGGGGCAAGGCCCCATTTGGCACGAAACATATAGCAGAGGGCCTTGAACTCAATGCGCTTATTGATTTTAAGCCAGTGGAGTTGGTGGAGCAAAGGAGACGCAGGGGCATATCTTGGCAGGTAAAAAAGAAGACTAGCAGCAGCATTTTGAATGACCTGTAGCCGATGTAATGAAGCTTTATCAGCACCCAAATACAGGACATTGCCATAGTCCAGCCTGGATAACACCAGAGCCTGCAAAACCATTCTCTGAGCTGCATGTGGGATTAGCCACAGGATTTGTTTGATCCATCTGAGAGCAGCAAAGCAGGATGACGCTACCCTGGAAACCTGAGGTTTAAGGGAGAGCTTTTTATCAATAATAAACCCAGATTTTTGACTTTAGGGACAGAGGCAGGCTCAGGCCCCAGAGTGTCAGGCCAGTGTTTGATTCCCCACAGCTCCGGGTTATAAACCAGAATAAGCACCTCAGTTTTGGTGCTGTTAAGCTTCAGAGCATTACTGGTCAGCCATGATGAAACATTCCTCAGGCCAAGCTGCAGAAGGGAAGGATCTAGGTGCTGGGCGGCAGAAAGGGAGAAGGCGATCTGAGTATCGTCGGCATAGGAAAAGATAGTCAGACCCGACTTCTCAGCAATGTCGGCAAAGGGGCGAACATATATATTAAAAATTAAAGGGCTCAGGATGGAACCTTGGGGAACTCCAGAGGTTAACTTTAAAATGTTCGATCTCACTTCATTCAAGAAGACCTGATAAGTACGGTCTTTTAAAAAAGAGATCAACCACCTCAGAGCCAAACCCACAATGCCAGAGGCTTCGAGACGGTCTAGCAGAATGGATTGGGACACCGTATCGAAAGCCGCGCTCAAATTCTGCAGAATGAGAGCGGAAGTACCACCAGAGTCAAGTTGTAGTCTGAGGTGCTCAGTAACCCCGAGTAGGGCAGACTCAGTACTATGGCCAGGTCTAAAGCCAGACTGAGAGGGGTGAAGCAAATTGCGAGTGGTGACAAAAGAAGAAAGTAAAGTATTAATGTGTCGTTCCAATATTTTAGAAAACACAGGCAGACGAGAAATGGGACAAAAATTAGACCAGCAAAGAGGGTCAAGACCTTCCTTTTTTAGTAGAGGAAGGACGAGTGCATGTTTCCACCCCTGGGGTACCAAACCTGAACTTAGAGAGGTATTAAGCAGATTAAGGACCACAGAAAGGACCTCATCGTCCAGGAGACTTAGTTTAGAAGGGGGGAGAGGGTCAAGAGGTGAGCCAGACTTGGTAGAACTCAGTGACAACTTCAAAGAAGGCAAATCCAGAGGAGACCATGAACTAATCTGTGAAGAATACTCAGACGCAGGGGCCTAGGAGAAAAAATCAGGGGAGCCTGCAGAGAGACTACCAGGAAACATTAGATTACCTTAATGACTTCCTTTTCATAGGGACCTAGGTTCAACACTGCGCAACACTCCAAGGATAGTTTATTGGTTTGGCAGGACAGCTGAGGGGTGCCTTTGGCACACAAGAAGAAAGGCCCATCAACATGCCTTGTGTTTTTAGGTTTAGAGCTGGATTCTGTTGACTGCCAGCGTCAAAAGTAGTAGATTTGAGGCAATTGAGGACCTCCTGGTTGGAAAAAGAAAGCGACCCTAAAGGAAATCCAGCAGCTGCTAGGTAAGCTCAACTTTGCAGGGTGAGTTATCCCAACGGGCAGACATTCACCAAACGTTTGCATGGCTGACAAGAGGCCTCAGTAAAAAAACACCGTAGGATCAGGCTAACGGGTGAGACGAGATGTTCAACTATGGCTATCGTTTCTCACTGACTTTAATGGGACGCTAGTATGGCGAGCCCTGGGTGACCGCTGCACAACTGGAACTCTTCACCGACGCTGCAGGTGGCGAGGTGTTCGGAGCCATAGTAGGCACTGCTTGGTGTGCTGCTCGGTGGCTGGCCTTGTGGCATGAGAGGGGTCGGGCCAGAAACATAACACTGGTAGAACTCTTCTTGATCGTGGTGGCCTTTCCAGCCTGGAAAGACCATTTAGCTAACAAGCAAGTAACGGTGTGGTCACATAATTATGCTATAGTGCAGTTAGTAAACTTGGCCATGGCAAAGTGCCCAATGTTTTAAGCCTACTACGATACTTGGTGGGTTACCAGCTGAGCACAAAAATAACAGTAAGAGTGAGACATGTGTGGCTGCGATAACTCGGTGCCCGATGCTTTGTCTCGTTTTCAGTGGACAAAGTTCCAGTAGTTGGCACCACACTCCGAGCAAGAGATGACTTTGTTTCCCACAAGGCTATGGAACTTAGTAGACCGGAGCTAACGTTCATAGTTGACAGGGCCCTCGCACCCAAGACCGCAGCCACGTATTGTAAGTGCTGGGCACGCTTTCAGGCAGTCACGGGTGGTAGCGACAGGCGAGGGACTAAGAAGATGGGAGAAAATTCACTCGTCTGGATTGCCTCGCATCCCGTGAACACTGACCGGTATTTCTAACCAAGGACTACCTGCGTCACAGACCCAGGGGGGTTATTCCGCTGTTCATACACCAGGACGGAACATGACTCAAGAGGTTCCAGTTTTCAGTGGTGATGAGGGCAACCTTAGAACACACTGGCCTATCATCACAGTCCTTCGGCACTCACTCACTCCGCAACAACTGCCACAGTCGTCAGCCTAAGCAAAGAGAAGATTAGACATCTTGGGAGATGGAGGTCACAAGCCTTCAGGACGTAAATTAGGCTGACATACCGTTAAGTCAACCTTTCTCTCGCGACAGAGTACGAGGCAGAAAGACGGATGGTCTGGATCCTCTTATATCACAAGAGCACAGCGTTGGGCAGGCACACAGAAGCAGTATGGGGGCATAAGGCTGCAAAACACCATGGTGATATGGATGTGCAAGCTAAGCATAAAATAGGCACTGCTACTTCCCTGGATGCAGAAGGCACTACAGGCGCTCAGAAAACCCGAGGCCATAGTGGTGCATTTGAGTGGCAATGATCTCACTGAGCGTGGACATCGTGAACTCCTAAAAAGAATGAAGCCAGACCATACGGCGGCAGCCAGGATGGGCCGCCCAGCAGAGATCCTGTGGTCCAAAATAATAGCGAGTCCCAATTGGAGGAGGGCTTTAAGCAACAAGGCGGTAGAAAGTTTCAGAAGAAAACTTAACATTTCCATGTCCAGATCTTGCAAGAGTATGGGGTAGGGGTTTCTGAGGCACAGCCTTATTAATCGTAAGCTCCTGGGTTATTTATGGGCTACCGAAAGTACATAAAAATATATTGGATCCTCCAATTCGCCCTATTGTATCAAGTATATATTCTCTCACTGAACCATTAAGCAAATATGTGGACTGTTTTTTGCGTCCATTAGTGTCCCAACAGAAGTCAGATATTAAATATACGACTGACATGATCAGAAAGATAGAGGGGATACAGTTTGATTCTGAAAATCAATGGTTGGTCTCTCTGGACATTTAGGCCCTTTTTACGAATATCCCCCAAACTGATACAGTTGATACAATCCGTGATCTTTTACAGAATGATGTGGGAGATTTAACATCCCAAGCGAATCGGATTATTGAGTTCACGGAAATTATTTTAAAGAATATTTTTCTCTTTAATGGAGAACATTATTGCCAAATTAAAGGGACCAGTATGTGCGCAACCTGCGCCCCGAGTTTGGCATGTCTGTATGGAGGTGCTTTTGAGCAAAAGCATATTTTTAATGAAGTAGCACCTTTTTTTGAAAATGTGATTACATTGGTCATGCTTCATTGACGATGTGTTTTTTTATTTGGCATGGTCGATTTAGAGGCCTTCATACAGTGGTAAAACTGTGGTGATTCGAATTTAAAATTTACCTCAACAGTGAGTCAGATGTATTGTGATTTTCTGGACATCAAGATAGTAGCTAAAGATGGCCTTTTAGAAGTGGAATTGTTTACAAAAGCGTTGGATGGAAACACCATACTTCATTATGCTAGCAGCCACCCTAATTGCCAGAAGGATAATATACTATTCGGTCAGTTTCTTCGGTTGAGAAGGAACTATACGAATAATAGTAACTTTGAAATTCATGCAGAAAGTCTAAAAGAGACATTAACGAATAGAGGATACCCGAAGAGAATAATAAAACAGGCCTATAAGAGGGCAAAATGTTTTAATAGGGATAGCCTTTTCGAGACAGATACAAAAGAGAAGGATAACAAAGAGAGAATAGTGTGTGTAACTAACTTTTCAAACTTGAGCAATAAAATAAAACTTTTGGTGAATAGAAGTTGGTCCATTTTGGAAGAAAAGGATAAGAAAAGAATGGAGAAGCCTCTTTTTGCATACCGCAGAAATAGAACTATAAGAAACTGTTTAGTTCATACATATAGAGATCCGAAAGAGTTACAACAAAGAGGAATTGTTGATAATAAGAAAATTGTAGGTAACTAACCATGTAATACACGTCTCAACTGCAGTTCTATAATGGATGGAAAAGAAATAGAAATGAACGGGGTGAAACATGTCTTTAACACCATGATGATCTGCAAAACGAAGAATGCAATATATCTATGTGTCCATGTCAAAAAGGCTACGTAGGCGAAACCGGCAGAGAAGTACGAACACGATTGAATGAGCATAGATCAGCAATCAGAACGGGTAAGAAAAATGCCCCACTAACAGAACATTGGTTACAGCATGAACACAGAGTTAGTGATATAAAATGGTGTGCTCTAGAAAAGATCACTGGTAAAATGAGAGGAGGCAATCTAGAGAAAAAAAGAAAGAAAAAGGAACAATTTTATATGAGGAAGCTCAAGACATATACATATGGTCTCAATAATAGAGAGGAATGGGAGAAAATATTCAGGTAGTACCGTCAGGAGGGACGTCTTAAAAACAAAAAGATAATCTGTTATAACTGAAGTGGATGAGAATCTGCAATGTCGCATATTACATATTTTAAGAGGGCAATGAATCTAGTGGACAATAATAAAGGAATAATGCACTAATAGATAAGAGGCTCTTTTAGAAAGTGACTATATTAGGGAAATTAAAGTAATGAGTAGATCATAATCACTATTTATAATAATATCCTGGGTAGTGACTTCGATTAAGCAATAATAATGTCGAGGGTCGAAGGGTATTATATAGGATTTATTTGTTGTGAAAGGATTTGGGTGGATGATTTTGATCATATTAATTAGGTTTTTAATATAGGAGGTATGACTTATCCTTAGATGATGCGGAGGGTAAAACGTAATCTCATATATTACTGACAGACGAATATGGCTGCCATGCTAAGAATTCAAGAATGTACAAAGAGCGCCCATAGAGTAGTGGATCTAGACAGGAGATGGTAATGATACAATATGTAAGCCTTATATTGTTTTGAAGTTTGGCATGTATGCACCTAGTAACAGTGTTATGTATAAACAATAAATGGAATAAATATTGCAATATGGGGACGGTGATTGCCTGACTCAAATATGACGGCACTTCCGACGAGTCTACGTACATTATGGATGACCGGCCTATAAACGCGGGATAGCTCCTACAATCCGGTTTAATATTTGGAACACTATCTAGAAGACAAGCTCATTATATACCGGTAAGCAAAGCAGGAGGGAGGTTCCTCGAGCCTACTCTGGGTCCTGGCACAATAAAATGAGATCTGTGCACTACGGAAATAGTTAGACTACAAGAGTTAGCTCTTTTTAAAAAAAAGTGAACCTATTACTCTGTCCTGTTTTAAGAGACAGCTCCATTGATAAGTTGTCTATACCTAACGCACTCAGAGAATAATAAGAGTCTTATTTTTATATTTTTAGATCAAAAGGGCAGAAGGTAGGTACCGATGCCTCACAGAATATATATACTGAAAAATACGGGTCAAGTCATAACGGCCCCTGATCTCTAACATATTACAGCCAAGATTGAAAGACTGGGTGTGTTTATGCCATACCCGTGAGGATTGATTCAAGGGTAAGCAGTCAAAGTGGTAGCTGAGGACTTGTGAAAGGAGAGATAAAACTCAGCATTAATGTAACATCATGCAACATCTATTTTCTTGAAGTCATAAAGTTGGTTCTGAATATTCATGAGAGGAAGTACAAAACAACACCACGAGGGTGATCTACTTTAAATTATCCTTACTGACGCCTCACAATCTGGAAAAGATATTCTAAATAAGTGTATGAGATAAAGATACCGAGTGATAGTATGTGATTTAAATAGGTAAACATACAATGACGTGGTAAACAACGGGAATGGTGAAATACCTGTGGGACCTCTCTATAAAAATATTTGAGGGAGATATTTTGCTCTTAAAACTAAGGGTATTGATAAGGTACAGGTAATATGGTGGTGATAAAATGCATATCCACTGATGGGATATTCTAATGAACCCATATATTTGGATGTCGGTGAAGACAAGACATAATAGGAAGGAAAAATGAAGGAACGATATGGAATAACTATAATGAAAAATGTATGAATGTTTTGATAAGGGTTGATGAAATCAATGTGAATGAAGATGAGCCTGTTTTTTATAAACATAACTGACCTTAATTAGTTCTCATGGTTGCAATATGTTTTTATTTCCATAGAGAACATCATTGTTTTTAAAGTTTTGTCCTGAAGAAGGTGGAGTAGACCAAGAGTGATCCACCGAAACGTGTCGACAACTTGTTAACTTGATTAATTGTCGTTTAGGAGACAACTTGATTATTTGTCTTTTAGGAATTTTTCCGATAATTAAAAATGGTATGTATGTAAGTTTTTAGGGGGAGGCCTATATGTGTTGTTTTGTTATGAGAACATCTGTTGGAGTATATGTAAAAAAACAATGAAGCTCTATCTAGACAATGCAATGAAACAGTGACAAAGGACAATATTGAAGTATTACACTAAGAAAATATTAGTGATTTGTTTATATGTAATGCTGGTATATAAACAGGGCTCCCTGTTTTACGGTATTTTTTTAAAAACATTTCCGTCTGTATTTATCCATATTTATTTTTTGGCCATCTCAGTGGTATTTTTCCATATTTATTTTGTGTTTTGCCAATAATTGGAGTCGTAAAATGGTATATTTCCACATTTACCTAACTGATGAACATGCACTTATACTTTGCTGCCTGTCGCGTTTTCGCATTTTAAGCAGCCAAATATAGCAAAACACTACACCCACAGGTAAATATCAGCATTATTATACAACTATATGTTAACATATGACTGTATTTAACGAAATCTCAAACAGTTTTTTAACTTCCAATGTTGTCTATCCGATCTGTTGTTGTCCTGGAAACCACAAAAAACAGCATGGAGAGTCGCCCACAAGAAGCACAGTTTTCTGTATTTTTCCTCTTTGAAAAATAATACAGAAAGGAAACAAATGGTTTTCTGTATGTATTTACATGTAAAAATCAGTAAAAACGGAAAACTGGGAGCCTTATTTATAAACCCCTTTTGATAATATTCTTATGTAATGAATTGTTGATAGTTGTTTTTATGATATTTTATTGGAGAAAAAACAGGATTTTTAAATAAAGTATAGATATCTTTGCAATCAACAGGTCTCGTAGTATGATTGGGAGTATGAAAGAGTATTGATGATGGTACATATGGGAAAAGATTGAAGGTAACAATACATATAGGTGACACGAGGGACCATTTTCTTGTTGTTAGGTTTTCTAACCCTGTCCCTTTTGTTTGAAGGGTTGCTCTCTCATCTGTTTTTAGGGTTCTCCTAGATGACTTTGGGAAGGAACGACAAGGGGGGTGTTGGCAGCAGGGCGGTGGACAGCAACAACAGAATGCAGCTAATAACACCTTGGGGTCAAAAGAAATTGCCCGCGCAGGGTCCTTGGGATACCTCATGGCAGGTACACTGGGTGGGCAGACTGAGGGCCATGAGTGGGTCAGCACAGGGCAGACACGGCACTTGCTGCCTGGACCAAACCAGAGGGCCATGAATGCCAGACATCAGTAGCTAGGGGAGCCTAGAAGCCGCGACACGAAAGGCAGCCTGTGAACAATTACTGCCATAAGATGATTTATAGAACAGTCCTGAATGGTGTATGATCCCCCACGGACTGATTTATGGTTGAAAATATGCGGACTGTTCATTTGATGATCTTGCATGCTTTGGTGCATATTAATGACTGGAAACTTCATGATGAATTATGAACCAGTATGGAAAGAATATGTTCAGAATATGTAATAAACTTTGACGGTTTACACATCAAACAGAGCTTGTGGTCTCTTTCTTATCAAGAAGGGGAAGGTGTGAACGGCTGTAAGGCCCTGAGGAAGCTCGCCCATTGGGGTGTGTTGAACCACGGGCCCAGGAAAGTGAAGTTGGACCCTAGAGGGGATCGCGACAAAAGCACCCATAGGGCAGCTGGTTGCGAAGGGCAGACAGTCAGAAACCAGCTAAATTCCCCTACGGAATTAGCAGGCGGGGTTCAAAGTGCCCAATCAGGTGACAAGGTGCGTGGCAGAGACAAGGCTAAAAAGCGAGGATAACAAAGGCTCAGCAGTGTTGCCACAATAGTTGACCCGCCCACCTTCACCGGGCAATCGCGGGCGTCACAGCTGCAGTGAGCAAAGACAGCGGAAAGCCGTAGGTATCACATAGGTCCTTGGGATGCCTCATGGCAGGGACCCTGAGCGGATGCCCGCACCAATAAAGGCCAGCAGGAAGAGTTTGCTCCTTGGGATGCCTCATGGCAGGAACACTGGGAGACAAAGGGCCACGACGGGGTCAGCACAGGGCGGACACAGCACTTGCTGCCCGGGCCTAGACAGAAGGCCATGAATGCCAGATACTGGTAACAGGGGGAGCCTAGAAGCAGCAGCGTTCGACACAAAAGGCGGCCCATGAACAACTGCTGTCATAAGATATTTTATGGGACAGTCCAGAGCGATGCATGATCCCCCAAGGACTGATTCATGATGTACAATGGGCGGGCTGTCCATTTGATGGTTTGGTGCATATTAATGACCGGAAACTTCGTGACGAATTATGAAACAGCATGGAAAGAATATGTTCAGAATACCTAAAAAACTGCGAATGTTTACACACCAGAGAGAGCTTGTGACCTCTTTCTTATCGAGGTTGGAGGGTGTGAATGGCTGTGAGGCCCTGAGGAAGCTCGCCCGTGTGGGTGGGTTCAGACGTTGTGGGCCATAAAACTTTGACCTGGATTACATTCTTTTTAAGGAAATAACCAACACATTTTAAAATTAATAAGTTTCTCTGCGCCCTTAATTTGTGAAAATGAACGGGATATTGAAAGTGAAATCGTATACTACCGCTCCAGTAGCATTCCACTCCCTCGAACCCTGTGCACAGCCCATTTTACCTAATCTTTTTTAATAGCTACATTTTTAAATACCCCGTGTCTGCAGTTCACCATTAAATAGTGATTAATGACAACCAGTTGTTTAGGTTACAAAGGCAGAAGACATATATATTTGGTTGTCAGATAAGATAAATCACAGCAGTTGCAGGTCGGCTGAGAGGGTGTGAGCAGTTTGGAGATAACAATTGATCCCGCTAAATGACACACCTGCAATGTCTTTAAACAGCCGTACTCACTCCTCAACAAAGTGCAATACCACAGACACCTACCACTTCCTAAGTTTTATTTTTAATATTTCTATTTACAGTTTTAAATTCTCCACTTCAGCCAAGCCACATCTGTTAACGAATTAAAGGGCTCAAGGTTTGAACGTGCCATGTCGCATTCATAGTCTGTGTGTGTAGGAGTCATTTTACATGGACTGAAGGCAGCGTGTCGCATGCTCTATAGGAGCTATGTCACTCTTGCTCACTGTGATGTAGCCATTTCTTGCTGCATGAAAGGGATTTGTCATGCATATGTTAAGTGTACAGGCATTTACCCGCTTTGCCTGAAGCCAGCATTGCATATGCTCAGTCTGAAGGAAGCTTCACGCATTCTTATTCTGAAGGGGAATATTGTGTGTTGCTTGACTTACAAGATGCATCCTTTAAGGATTTGTCATACAAAGTACTGAAACAAATTACTTCTTGCTACTTGTTTCAGTCACAATGAATTGGACAAGAACTAGTGGAGACATTACGATGATGACTCTTTTTTATATAGTACTTGCCACAACAGATTTGTTGTTTTGCAGCATTGTAAATAAGAAGTATTAATAATATGCTCTCAGACGTGCTCAAACAGTAAATGATTATAAAAGTACAAAGGCCGTTAGCAGATACGGGTAAATTGGGAAACTGCTGTAATACCACTGGCGCAAGTTAGACTCGGGCTATAATACAGAGATCATTATCTTTGTCAGCAGTGCAGGCCTTTGGTGTTCTGTATTTTGATTGACTGATGGGCAATTGTCTGTTGCTGATGGAAGACATTTTCAGCTTGTGGTTTCATCTCATATAAAGTCAGGGTGAAGCCATCACAGAATAAGTTGGCCTCCTTTTAGATAAATTTGTCATTATCTAACAGAACATTCATCTGACAGCACACTTGTCTAGCATAGTTTGACCACAAGACGGAGGAAGTTTCTGATCTGTCTCTTAAGGTCTGTAGCTCACAATGTAGTCTTAAATCAGGCTCATCTGAAGAACCTGGCCAGCTGCTGGTTTCCAGCAAAAGGGAGGGCTAGTATGCATTCTTATTAGTGTGTCTCTGTGCTTTGGGACATTGCCCTCCTTTTGGAAAAGGGGCACTGTAAACCCCCTGCTTAAGACAGCAGAAAGAGACCCTGTAGTTCTGAAGACAACTGCCCCATAAACTTTGTTGGCAGCTGTTGCTAAAGTAATGGAGAAACATCTCACTAGATGGCTGTACAATCACCTGGAGTTTCAGGATCTCCTTGAATAGACCATAAACGCGGACAGGGTTCCGCCCAAGGCAAAACATGAATTTTGTGGCCTTGGCTGTCTGAGATGAACTGCATACCATCTCTATTCTGCCTTTGGTTAAGTTTACCGGCTTAGTGGAGCAGGGTTGACATGTTCATCCTTGGTGTCGCTACGCTTGCTTTTGTCTCGGCAAAATTCAAGTGGTCTCCCTTCCCACGTTTCTTCCCTCTGATGCCAAAGGGTGTGCAGCAGAGCTCAGTCCCTTCTGTACTTTTCAAACTGTAAAGCCTCTGTCGGCACAGATTCAGTCCTTTTGATTTCAGACTTTATGCTATGCAGATGGTCCGAAGGTAGTCCTTCGGTTGATCAAAAATCTACCCACATCAGTGAACTGTCTCATGCCTACTCCACATCTGATGGGGCTCACAAATCTGAAACTTAATTGGTATTAAGACAACCTTGTAGCGTAAAACAACTCTTGGCCTACCATGTGGAACAAACTCCAAGGTTTCCTCATATGGTAAGAGGCTTGGAGTCATTTTTAACGCAAGCCTCACTTTTTGACACCCAAGTGTAAAAGGTTTGGGTTGTGGGCTTTCTGCAATTAAAACTCCTGTATAAGACCCATGCCTTTTTGCCTTTTATTTCACAGTGGTAAGAGCCTATGCACTAATGTCTATTTGTGGTTCCCAGCCAGAACAATCAATAAACTACTAAGACTCCAAAATCTGGCTGGCAATTAGGTTAGTGTGTGGATGGTTTCTGAAGTCCTTCGCTCCTTTCTTTGGTTGCAGGTTAGGCAACGCATGCATTTCAAGTTCCTCTCTGGCTCGTCATGTCTTTCATAAAACTGGTCCTAAATTTCTTTCTGATGCGATTACTGCTTACGTGCCATCGAAAAAGCACCTATGTTCATAATAGTTGATCCATTTTTGCCTAAGATTTAAATGGATCGTGGTCTCAGCGTCCGAGTCATCACACTTGTCCAACTCTACATCTGTATGTAAAGCTTTACAATATGAAGCTAAGTTTTGAACTGACATTAGGAAAAGTAATGGTTACATACACAGACATTAGGTTTAATTTTCTTCCGATTAATATATTTATGCAATTGTATTCTGATAATACAAAAGGTAAAATGGACTAATCAGAACCTTTTCCAGACCTCTTATGCAGGCCACCACTGTTTCCTATCTCAGTAAGAGCAGACACTCATTGAGCTCTACAAACCCAGTTTTAAAAACATTCACTGAAGTCATTAGTGCCACCTTTAAGTGTTCACAGAGTAGCAATAATTTTCACTAAATGTGATTAAGACGAGTTTCTTGCAGCCTTAATGGATTGTGGTTCCCTCTTTTTTGTTTATTCAAAGCAGGTTCCCATTTCAGTGTTTATTCAAAAAAAAACGAAACCTTTCTTTTACTTCCTTTGGTGGCCTGTCTTTATATTTTTTTCAGTCTGCAAATATTCGAATCCCCTCCACCCCCACGAGAACATGTAGCCCTTTTTTGACAGCCAATCACATAAAGACATTTAGGGCAGAAGCAGGACATCCGCTCTGTATCGTTTTGCTTGTCGCAGCACCACCCCCGCTTAATTTTGTCCAGTAGACCACGAATATTCGAACTAACGATTCTGAGTTCCCGGCCCTTAATGCCTGTTATTTTGCTGATTTAAAATCTATTGATATGGTTACTTGAAATCGAAAGGCTGTTACATGTTTGAATTCGAAGTGGCTACAGAAAAAGATATTGTTAAGTGAAGTAACATACACAGACTCCCCAAGTATTGTGTGAAACCATTGATTGAGCAAAGCTTTCAACTCACTGTTCTTACGTGGAATTATCAGATAATCCATTAGTATTAAAGAAGCCTGAAAATCTTTTACAACACCCTTCTTGGTGCATCCGTTGTTCAAGAGTGCTCCTAAGTGCAGGTGGATATCTCTCTAGTAAGCCCTACTGCGTTTTGTCAAATTGCTGTTCTGAAAAACAGCAAGTGCCAGCCTGAGACTAAAGACAGCCGAAATTCTGGAGAAAGGAGAATGATGGGATCTGCGCTTGACCAAACATAAATGTTTCCTCCCTTAGTGATCCTGCAAACCATCCTCCTCATGTATCATGGCATTTAACGGTCGGTAAGGCTCCAACTTGTTAAATCAGAGCCTTTCTGACCGCAAAATGGCATTTTTAAATTCACTAAAATTAAATAGTGATTCGGTAAGATGATACTGAATCGCTAATTGGCTTTGGGAATAAATAACGATTCTGTATTTGGGAGAGGCGTGTTAAGGGCGTTCCTTTCAGATACCGAATCTCTAAGGTATGTATACATGTTTTGCGACTAAAATTCAGTCCCAAAACATTAATATTTTATCACCTCCTCAAAAGAGTTGGGGAGTCATCCGCAAATTGGAAGGGCCTTGTGCTTGTTCACAAAAATATTTATGTGCTGGCAGTGGTCCATGAGACTACTGCCTGCTCATAATTTATTTTTAAAATGACACAAACCTTTTTTAACACATCCTGTTTTCCTTTTAGAAAAACAGGCTGTGTTTAAAATATATATAGCTTTATTTAAAAGCAATCACAGTCATGGTGGTCTGCTGAATCCAGCAGGCCACCATGCTTGTGAATCTAGCCAATTGTAGTGGGACACATTGTACGACCTACTTCATGCGTATGATAGGTCATATTGACACCCATTACTATTCTGTAGTTTTAGAACCGACCGATTAGTACATAGGTCGGTTCGCAAAATTCAATTTAATTCGGTAAAAGTCGGCGTGCTTTTACCAAATCCATTTTTGTACATTCCTGTTAAGGAATCACAAATTGGGAATCGTTAAATGTTGCAATTTACGATTCCTGAACAGGAATCTTGGTGCATGAGGGCCCAAATTTCTTGCTGCCAGAAATCCTTAGCATTTGGAGACAAGGGAAGGATGCCTACCCTACTTGTAAAATGCTGCTTGCTTGTGTAATTTGGCACATTAGCAAAGAAGATGAGCATTGGGGGGCAGAATGAGCATTGTGCCCACGTTAATGAGGGTGGGTGGAAGGTTAAAATCCCTTGATTTCTTCATTATCTGTCAGTCACCTCTTGAGTGTCATCAGAACCGTCTTTGACATGCACTCAGCATGCCTCTGGATTGGTTAGGTCACTGCTTTTATATGCTTCCATTCTGCAAATGCTTTCTCCACTTCCATGCCTCGTCTGCTTTTCAGCATCTTCACCTCCCCACTGTTCTCTCAACTCCTCTTTGTCTACTCCTCAAAGTAGTTTCTCTGCTCTTTCGTTTCTTATTCCACCACAAGTGCACTGTGTTCTCTTCTGCGCTCACTACATAGAGGGTTCTCCATCTTTGCAGACCACAAAACTAGCTATGGGTGTTGTCACTCCCAGTCCTGGTGCTTAGCAGGCTAGTGTTCTGTATCTAATTAGAGAAATGTTCTCTAGCGGTCACTCTCTTCTGCAGTAGCTGATCTCCTGCACCAGGTATCCCAGCCATAAACCAGATAACGTACACCTCTATGTAGTTCACCCTTTCACAGACCCATTTTAGGATGTCCACTTGAATCCCCACAATGTACTATGCCTTGGTACAATTGCTGCATTGGATGTATTGTTTATAGCTGTGAGTGAGGTTACTTTCAAACCTATTCCCCTTACACAAGGTCAGATGAGTTAACATGTACATCTATAATATTACATATCAAGTTGCAAAACTGTGATTAAAACTTGGGTAACTTGTTTTGTTTTAATGCAGCATGAATATGTTAGAGATTCACATTTTGTGAATAGATCACCAAGTGTAAATGGAGAAGTCTGAGGTAGAAGTGCTATTTGCTCATTTTGTCTTAATCACGAGTGAGAGTAGTGAGGCTTGGAGTTACTTGTAACCGCTTGCTAGCTTGTCTGTAACAGAGTGGTTTCAGTCTGCATTTGTATGTGTAACCATTTGTTCTCTGCCATAAGTTACTCTTGTTGACCAGTTGTGCTGAATGATAGCAAAATAGCATGGAATTGAAAAACCTAAGCTACATCTCAAACTGTGACCCCTCAAGGGGAAATAAAACACAGAGCACTGATGCCAACACTTGTGTATTGCTGAAACTTATGTTTGTTAATACCTTGTATTTGACTGCCCAGCATTGATTCTTCCACTGATATGCTTTCTGCTCAGGCATATAGAGAATGTCAATATTTCAGAGAGACAGTAAAACGATTATTAAATAAACTCATTAACAGCACTGCTAAAGAAAAGATTTAATACATGAATCTAATTTTGCACACAAAAAAATGAGTTAGTAGCTGATGTCTTAACCTTTTCAGTTAACTCCTTCTCAAAATAATGTGAAAATGGATGTACAGAAATTGTTTGAATTATACAAATATAATTGTTTTTGATTATTATAAATAAAAAAATAAAACAAGCTTGTCTTTACATAAAATGCTGTCTGCATCTGAATATTTTACCATTTCTTTAAAATGAAACAAACTTCATGTTATGAATAAAACGTAATACATATTGTAATAAATAATTATATGGAAGTAGATTTTCAAATCCTTTAAAACATGCACACATGCATTTTGTAACATACAAAGTGGAAATGTATATACTGGAAATTATTTAAGAAACATCTAATATGGTAAGACTGCTTATGCAAAGAAAAAATAAAAATGGAAGATTGTGCAGTTAATATAGTTTTCAAATTATAACCTTAAAAAGGTTTGCTGTTCATTTAGACCAAACATAATCAAAAGATTTTTAACTTTTAAAAATCAAAGTATTTTATAAAAATAAACAAAATATTGTTAGGTGCAACAAATACATCTACAGGCATACACTTAATTTAGGGACAATGCCTTTTTCGATTAATTTGCATTCATTTATAAGTATAAATAACTATTGAAACATTCATCCTTAACAATAGCATGTTTTTTTTTTATTGCTATGACTTGTATAGGCCAGCAAATTAACTCATCATACAGAAATAATACATTTTATAAAAATACCAATTATACATTAAAATATGACAAAAATGTTTTTTTTTTTACAAAATTCTATTTCACACCAAGCATTAAGTTAACTAATTTGTTGCATTTCCAAGCAACTTATTAGTTTCAATATTTTGTTGCCATTTCTATTTCGAAATAACATTTTCTGCTGTCTTCACTTAATTCTTGAAAGTTGAGTCTATACACATGCATTTATTTACAAGTTAGCTTTCTAATATTATTAGAGTTGGATGATTATCACAATTCTTAAGTTATAGGCTTAAAGAAGACTGCATATTTGTTGTACATATCAATTGTTTAACATGTTCAATACAGATCACAGGATGACCAAGTATATGATTATTGCCTCCAAAAGCAATTTCAGTCTATTCATATGCATGCACCTAGACCTGGATATAGCTTCATTTCGTGTTCGTTAAAGGTTCAGTGTATCCATGCATGACTCAATCTTTCAGCAGCAGATGGCAAGAAAAAGGCACCAAACGGTATTGAAAAAATTAAGGATGTAGAATAAATCAATTTTCTTTTTTTTATACTCATTTTATTGGGTTTTAGCAAACAAAAATTAGATGCGACAGTTCATGTTGATAGGTCACCTTAGTTTGACACAGAACACATTGGATATGTCGGGCTACCCGCCCGTTCAAAACTTATAGATTCACACTTACAGTCAAACAGAGAATCAAGATTTGTAGCTCCCCATATCCCTGCGACTAGCCTATTCATTCCAGCAGTCCCAACCATTTGTCTCACACTCGTTTGTATTTAGCTGGACATTGCCGAGCCATATATACTGGTTGTTCCTGCGCGGCGCACCAATCTAAGCCTTTCCTCCATTGGGTGGGGGTGGGGGTGGGGGGGCAGGGCTCTTCCATTTAGTCACTATGTCCCTTTTGGCCACCACAAAGGCCGTACCCAGAAATGTTTTGTCTGCCCTGGAGCCTCCTGTACCCTCCAGGATCCCCAGGAGCAGGACTTGAGGCCTGAGTGGAACCTCCCATCCAGTACCCCACTCAGTTCACCGATCACTTCCGCCCAGTATTTTGACAGAGGGCGCAGGACCAGGTCATGTGATAAAAGTCAGCGGGCTCCTCTGTACATCGTGGGCACCTCGGGGTTGGTAGACATCCTGCTTGGTATAACCTGGCAGGGGTGAAGTATGCACAATGGAGGTAGTAGAGTTGGATCAGTCTCAGTCTGGCTGAGATGGTGGTCACCCGGGGGGCCATAGGGGTGTCCCTCCAGTCTTCGTCTTCCATAGGTCCCAGCCTTCCTTCCCATCGGGTCCGAAAGTGATCTAACATGTTGGGGGAGTTATTGATGAGGGAGTTATAGATCTGGGAGACCCCTCCCTTTCCCAGTTCCCCCATAAGTATTTTCGATTGTAAGAGCTGAACTCGGGAAGTGTGGAGCCCCTGGGTATGTGTGTCATAAGAGCGTGTCGAAGCTGCAGGTATTTGTGAAATTGCATGGTGTTAAGGAAGTATGTGTGTTGCAGGTCCATGAAACGTTCGGAGTTGGCCTCCCTTTCAGACATCTCTGACTTAGGTGATACCAATAAGGTCTCATTTCTGGAATCCCTCCAACCACGCCACCTCTCCCACCCACGTACCCTGCCACAAGGGTGTTTGCAGTGTGATTTTAGCCTCCCAGCGGGTATAACGGAGCGCGGAGCACCAAGCTGGAATGCCTTATCTGGTGACAGCAGGGATATGGTGAGGGATTGGCGAGCCATAAAGCATTGCTTGGATCTGCAAGAATCCCATCTTCTCAAGCTCTAGTTGCCGGGTCTGCCCACCCTCCTGAAAACCAATCATTGATCAGCAATAGAAGTGTGGCTATATAATAGAGGTAGAGATTGGTCATTCCCATGCCCCCCATCATATGGAGCTATTTGGCAGTGGGCCATTGACATTCGTGATCTTGAATTCCCCCAAAGGAACGAGATAGACATTTTATTCAGGGCGCGAAACCATTGCCACAGGAGATGGAGAGGTATATTCTGCAATATGTATAGGAATCTGTGGAGTATCATCTTATACAGTGCGAGTTTCACCATCGGGTTCAAGGGGAGGGTTTGCCACTTCTGCAGATCCTCCTTGTATCTTTTAAGTAGTGGGGCCAGGTTAAGGGACCAGGTTAGTTCCGGGTGTATTGCCACCCAGATCCCCAGGTAGCAAAAGCTCATACGCCTGACTGGAATGTTCTTTTGCCTCTCCACGCATTCCCAGGAATGTGTAGCGGAACCAGTGTGGATTTGGCCGGGTTAATTTTCAGTCTTGAAGCTTCACCAAAGAGTTAAAGGATTTGCATGCATCAGAGGCCCTTACGAGCGGGGTCTGGCATGAATAGGACACATCATCCCCATACAGGTCAATACGTTCTTCATGGGACGTGTTCCATCGCCATCCCTGGATTTGAGCGTCACATCGAATGAGTCAGGCCAAAGGTTCTATGCTACCGCAAAAATAAGGGGCAGAGGGGACAGCCCTGCCTCGTTCCGCGGCTTATGCGGAATTCTTCCAACAGGACCCTGTTGGTCAGGACCCTGGCCGATGGATTGGAATATAACACCTCCACGAGTCCTCTGAAGTACAGGCCGAAGCCTGCATGGATCAGTATGGCTTCCAGGTAGCACCAATCCACCGTATCAAAGGCCTTCTCGAAGTCTATCAACAAGAGGGCCAAGAATGGCGGCAGGAGATGGCGGTGAGCCGAGGCCACATGCAAACGTCTCAGGCATTGTCTCATACTACGGCGGGGCATGAACCCACATTGATCAGGGTGTATTAGGGCCTTGATTACCCTCTTAAGGCGGGTCACAATAGTGGCATCAAGTTTTACTTCGGTATTGATAAGTGAAATCAGGTGGTAGGCCGAGCACGAAGTGGAGGGGGGAGGTCCGTTTTAGGGATGACCACGATTGTCGCCATGTCAATGTCTCGCGGGAAGCCTCCTCTCTCCGCTGCCTCCTTATATACCACCTGAAGGTGTGGTGTCAAAAGCTCTCTGAATGCCAAATAGTACTCCACTGGATAGCCATCGGGGCCTGGAGTCTTGCCCGTGGCCAGTGTCGAGATGGCCTGGCTAATTTTCTCCTGCGTGAGGGGCTGATCCAGCAATTGAGTATCGGTCTCGGACAATCTCCGGAGTGGAAAGTCCCGCAGGAAGTCTGACCTAGGGTTTGGGCCCGAGTTCCGCGCGCTGGAATAGAGATGTTTGTAGTAAGACGCAAATGTCTGGGCAACCGCCTCCGGCGCCTGTTGCGTGTTACCGTCCACATCCACTATTTCGAGAATATTCCTATTAGCTAAAGGGTGGATGCTAGCCAGTAGAGGAGCTACCATTTTTGTCTCCCCATCCCTATACCCGGGCTGTGGAGGACCTCCACATCTGTTTGGCTGACTCTAAGGAAATGTGACTAATTTCCTCACGAGTGAGGTCTAACTGGCGGGCCACATAACCACCCGTCAGCACGTCCCCAGCCTGTTCCAACTGGGCTGCACGGACCTCTAATTGGGAAAGGCGTTCGTCTCGAGCCTGGTGTGTCTTTTTGATATATCCTTTGACAAAGCCTCTGACCATCACTTTGCCGGCCACCCAGAGCGTACCAGTGGAGGTGACTGATCCCTCGTTCTGATGTAAATATTGCTTAAGCTCCTCTTTTATTGCTTATTTGCAGTCTCTGTGCTGCAGGAACCAGGTATTAAGTCGCCAGATGGGGCGAAAAGCGCCGGTAGGTCTCCCTATGTCCAGAAGTAGTGGTGAGTGATCTGAGAGTCCTCGGACAAGTGTATGGACGCTTGCGATCTGGCGACAGGGTCGTGCATGAACATTAAATCGATATGTGAATGGATATGATGGGCTGCAGATGTATGCATGTACTGGCGGAGGCGTGGGTTCCATACTCTCCAGACATCGCCTAATCTTAGATGGGAGGCCCATTCCATGAGCTTCTTGGCATACAATCGCCGCTGAGGGGACGCCAGAGGCGTCCCATTCCAGGTTCATTACTGCATTGAAGTCCCCCCCCAACCACTGTTATACCCTGGGGAAGAGAAGTCAGTATTTATTTATTTATAAAGTTTTATATAGGGCTGGCTAGACCCGGAGGTATCAGAGCGCTTTACATAAGGATCAGTGCGTTACAGGTTACATAGTTACAGGATCAGCGAGTTACAGGTTACATAGTTACATCAATTAGATCAACGGAGGGGGGGAGGGGGGAGGAAAAACAGCGGGGGACGAGGAAAACAATGTCAGATGTCCGGCTGGGTAGGTGATGGCCAAGGGGGTGAACCAGAGCCAGACTCCTATATAGCTGCAAAGAACAGCTCCACCGGGCATCAGCCAAGGTTGCTCGGGCTCTGCAGTAGGTACAAAACAGTTTTGGAATCAGCCCAGGGGGCATCGTCATACCTCCATCAAAAAGCACCGGTCCCGGTATTCCTGGGGAGTGCCGTCCGCCTCGTCTTTCAGCTTACCCCCAGGACACAAGTGGTGGGTGGAGAGGAGGAAGGGACAGTTCCAAGGTCTGAAGAATTCACACAAAGAGCTGACCTGGGAAAACAGCACAGGGATCCCTGAAACCAATGCCCGTACTCCATAGCTGTAACCAGTCTGGATAAGAAGACCAGGGAAGCAGCGCTGGGATCCCTGAAACCAGAGCCCATTCTCTGTGTCTGAAGCTAATCCGGAAACTTGCAAGCCCTGGCCTCACTGGAGAAACACTGGCGATCGCCATCTTGAGGAGTGAAATAACTGGCGGATCGTCGCAACTTCAGGAACAGCCCTTTGGTGGGGTTGGCGATCAGGACAGGAGAGGAAGCCCGCGTATCATCGGTGTTCGGGGCTGTTCGGGGGTCAAAACAAACAGTAAGGTTGTAAGATCACGGAGAGAGGGCTCAAGGACTGCTGAGGTACGTAGATCATGATCAAGTTGAGGGCACGTTCCCCCACTGCTCCGGTGAGGGCCAAGAAGCACCCCTGATGGTCGCGGAGTTCTTGAGTGACTACAAAGGGAAAGGAGCGACGGAGGAGGATTGCTCCTCCTCGGGACCGCTATGTGAATCCCACATGGAACACCCTGTCAAAACCTTGTCGAGCTAGGAATAGACAGTGGTTCCCTAGCAAGTGGGTTTTCTGCAACATGAATGCGCAGGGGATACAGCAGTTAGCGAACTTCAAGACCGCAGCACGTTTCACCTTGTCCAGGAGACCATTAACATTCCAGGAGAGGATGCGTAGGGATTCTAGGTCAAGGTGGGGTGTCGCCATGGGCGGTACTGTTAGGGAGGCTGCGATGGTTGGCCCGGGGCATGGTCGGGCCCTTATGTGTGAGGTCTATGGGTATGGAGCACTGAGGTGTCTCTGAAACAATGCCAGCGCGTTAGTGCAGTAGGCATGTCATGTCGTGTGTCTCGATCAACAAGAAGAGATAAAACAAGAACAAGCAACTAAAACGTGGAACAATCCCCCCTCCCCATACTTCTTCCCTTGAAGCATCTATCGCCCTGAAAAGGAGAACTAAAACAGGTTCAAACATTGCAATTTGAAGACGGAGTGGTGGTCACCTCCCCCCCTGTCGATGGATGTGTGAATGTTCAGCAGTCCAGATGTTTGCCGCCGTCGAGGCCGTCACTTGGCAACAACTGCTACCTTCAGGCGCGATCGTTTATATTGCTGGGCTGCGTGAGAGGTCCGAGTCTCTGATTTCTTCAATCACTGGCGTCGAGATCGGGTCCGGGGCATCCCCTCTTTTGGTTCTCGCTCCTGCGATAGAGCTCGTGGTCACGTCTCCACGGAGGAGCCAGATGTGCTTCTCGTGGTCGCCTCAGTGATGAGGGTTTCTTCCTGCTTGCGGTGCATCCCCGCCGGGAGCGGGTGCGTCGCTGCTGCGGCTTCGGCGGTCGTCCCGCTGCGGTACTAGACTGCCTCCATGTGGGGGAGGAGGAGCTCCTGTTGTGTCTGGTCAGGGCGTGTTCCTCTGCGCACAGGTCCACACCACTTCAGGGGAATCAAACAAGAGGCTTTGATTGTCATGAATTACCTTGAGGCGAGCCGGAAACAGGAGCCGGTATGAAAGATTGAGGGCACGCAGCTTCTGCTTGACTGCAGTGTAGGATCTCCGTTGCACTTGTACCTCCTTGGTATAATCAGGGAATATCATAACTTTGTTCCCTTGGTAAGAAAGATTGGTTTGAGAGCTCGGTTCCTTGAGGATGTGTGCTATGATGGGCCTGTGCGGGGCTCCAGGTGGCGGTCAGGGTGCGAGCGCGCGATAAGCCCTCTCCACCACAAACCATGTTGAGAGGCGGTCTGTTGGCATCCACGAATTGACCCAGGTTTCTATGAAGGTCGCCACATGAGCGGATTCTACCCCTTCCGGAATGCCCACAAGGTGGAGGTTGTTCCTGCAGGAACGGTTTTCCGCATCTTCTGCTCTTCTGTGTAGCTCAGCTGTGTGTGAGAGGAGCTTTGAGACTTGACCTTTAATTGTTGCAACTTCATCTTCCACGGAGGATAAACTGGATTTCCCCTCTGAGATCCTCGCTGTAACGTTGTAGAGATTCTGTTGGATGAGTGCCATATCAACACGCACTTCGCCGATCTTAGTTTCCACTGAATCCTGTGACATACGTATTGCCTGAAGAATGGTGGCCAGGTCTCCCTCAGGTATTGGGGTCTTGTTCGAGGTTGCAGCATTATTGGCCCCACCACTTGTGGCAAGTTGCTCAATGCGAGTCTGGGATGGAGGTGGCCTTGCTGGTCTTTCCTTGCCCATGGCTTGCACTGATCTTGTCCGCTCTGTCTCCCCGATGTATGGCTGTCAATCACGGCCCACCAGGGTCTAGGGGTGTTCGGGGAGTCTCTCACTGTTCCTCTTGAGCGCCGCTTCAGCTGTCCTCTCTCGCTTCTCCGATAAGGCGCAGGCTTAGCACTCAATGCATTCTATGGGGCAGGGGTATTGTCTCTCCTTTGTAGACCCCAGTTTGCCCAATGCTTGATTCCTTTCGCCTTCTTCCTTAGCCGCCTTCTCCCCTTAGCTTGTTTCGTACTTGGGCAGGACTTTGGTTTACGTTGCTGCTGGAGGTGCTATCTGCTTCGTGGGGTTACAGGATGGGGCTATCTAACTGCACTCTGATCGAATTTGGGGGTTCCCCTTCCTTTAGTGGGGGCCGGAGTGGGTCTGAGTCATTCCGGATCTAGGCCCTTTGGAACCATGGGCAAGCAGGGACCCGAAGGGGGGGGGCACCAACCAGGCCTCAGTGCAGTCTCAGCTCCCATGTCCCTGGGGCGTGGCCTCTCACCCCGGGATCCGGGGTTACTTGCTCTCAAATGCAATGTGCGGGGCCCGCGCAGATACAGGTCCGGGGCGGCACAGAGGTCAATGGGGTGCAAGCTCTGAGTGGAGCTGGGGGCCCCCCCCCCAAGGTTCCACCTTCAGCCTGCCTCAGTCGCTCCGTAACCCCTCCAGGCGTGCCACGGTAGGCACCATCGCAGGCAGGCTGCCCCACTCCACTGCAGGGGCCTTTCTCTGATGCCTCTCTGGCATCGCCCCAGGCCCTTTCCCCGGGGCGCCACCCGCGAAGGGCGTCTCTCTTACCCGGGGACCTGCCTCTGCTCCCCAGATCACAAGGTTTCCCGCCAGGCCACCACGGGGACACCCAGTCAGGTAGGCCCCAGGGGAACCACCTTAGTTCCTTGGGCAGGCGTAGGTGGCAGGCTCCAGATATACAATGGGCCTTCCGTTGGTGGGGGGGGGTCTCTGCCCG
Organism: Calotriton arnoldi; assembly: GCA_963921515.1. NCBI lineage: Eukaryota > Metazoa > Chordata > Amphibia > Caudata > Salamandridae > Calotriton > Calotriton arnoldi. Next base: position 1,934,599 of record CAWUFW010000064.1, read on the forward strand.
CTCAGTACGACGTCCCCATTGCCCCAATAGGTCCCCGCCTCTGCAGCCAGTGCACGGCCCAGTGCAGTCTCAACTCGTTCCTGCTTCCCCTCATCTGCAGTGACGACAAGTCCAGACTGCGGGAATCCCGAGCATCAGGTTTCCGCGAGGCCACGACACTGCATCTCCCCCAATGCGGCCTTACAGGTCCTCATTCCTTCTCAGGTGGGGTGGGAGTTTGCGACCGCGGGTGTCACGGCCACCGTATCAGCTCCCCCCCCCCGGGCCCTCCGACCACCCTGTACCACCTCTCAGCCGCTTTGGATTAGCACCGACGTTCTGAAGGCAGGTCCTCCGCCTGCTGGGGATCCTGGTGTCACTATGCTCACCAGGTGGGCAGGATCGTCACGGGACACTGGTCTTGCGTCACAGGTCAGCTCCCCCCTGTCCCCGCTTCTTGGTTCAGGCCGCCTTGGGACCAGGCTATCGTCTCGCTCGCGGGGTCCGGTGGTCGGAAGGGGACGGCGTTTTAAATTCTCTCGTCGGCCGCACAATAGTACATCGGAGGCAGTCCACACCACTGCAAGTTAGGGCTCTACTGTCGCCCAGATGCCGCCATCTTGCCTCTAGGTCCCTTTATTTCTCCGCAGCAGCTTCTTGGGTCTGCAGTCACCGCCGCGATCAGGGACCTCTCTGCGGCATGCTTAGGTGTTTAGGGAAGGTTTTTAGCTATCGCTGTCTCCGTGTCTTGGTGCTGGATGTGAGCGGATGACAGAGGGGTCTGGAGCACTCCGAGTGCGACCGCCATCCTGCCCTCGTAGCCACGCTTCCATAAATAATTTTTTTAAAGTACATTTACGCACTTATGAACATAATGCGACTGTAATGTTCAATATGAAACACAATTTTTAACGTTGTTTTAAATGAAATAACATATCTAATTTATACACTGAATATTTTTTGATAAATTAATGAATTTACAATTAGTCAGAAATATGTTTTATCATATCACGCCAAATCACAAAAGCAATCTTTCTCATCACTGTCATCATGATATTATCCAAAAATAACATCACTCTCAGGTATTGGCATATAAGGATAATCGGTGATGAGTGATAGGTTTCTCCTTGGTGCACAGTTGTGTATCATACTGCTGAGCACCACAAGTTTACAGACCTTTCTAGGACAGTACAATAAAGCAGTCATAGCTAGACATCTGAAGTAGGCTTTTAGGAGACCAAAAGTATCTTCCTTAGGCCCTTTACAGCTTCATTATACCACACCTCCCCTGGTAGTGTTGGGTCCCTTAATGGTGCAATAGTGTTACGCGGAATAGGTTGAACAACCTGAAGGAAATAATTGTAGATCACTGTATTAGTACAAAAGAGAATATATATATTTTTTTTAAATAAATGTATTACCTTTTAATTCAACATGCATTCACCTTCCAATAATCAAGGCTTTCCTTGTAGCTAGAGCTGGCATCTGTTGTAATCCACTGCTGTCTGTATCTGAATATTTTATTTTACTATTTCTTTAAAATGAAACAAACTTCATGTTATGAATAAAACGTAATACATATTGTAATAAATAATTGAATGGAAGTACATTTTCAACCTTCAAATCATCAAATGATAGGTAGTTCCAGCAAACTGCACATACACTGAAAATGAATAGGTCTGCTAAGTAGACTACCTGTACATCAAATGAGTGCGTCCTGTTATGGTAAGCCTGCTTCTGATATTGAGGCAGAGTATGTGTACAGACATTGGCTCCAAACACATGTGAATCCTCTCCTAAAGCGTAAAATTCTGCCTTAATGATTGAAGGATTATTAGGCAAGTAGATGTGTTCTTCGAAGTACAGAAGCATACCTTTTAAGAACTGTGTAACGACAGCAGAAAATGTTGGCGGAGACATTTCATTACATTCCGCAACACTATCTTGAAATGAGCCATGTGCACTGAAATGTTACACTGCCCTGATCTTCGCGAGTAGTGAGGCTGTAGTTACAATATTAATGTCTGGTGTCAATACATTTTGCAACGCCATTATTGTGCTGCAGTCTAATCTGCATTTTCTAATCATGTGCCTTCCTCGTGTGTTCTGGAGATCTGGACGTGGCCTGTATGCATGGTCTTGATGTATCCCAAGTACTGTCCTTCTCTATTGGTTAGGAAGATGCTGTATATTTCTGTATGTATGATATTTGCAAAAATAAAACATTAGGCAAGATATGTTATTTATAAAATATGTAATTTTAACAATTTAAGAATAAATGATAACAGTAATGAAGTATTTAATATGCAGTATGCAATACTACAAATAAAAATGGTATTTAAATCAATTTAATATAAAAAAAGGTTATCTGCATGATATAACAGACACTATCCAGTTATGGAAAAAGGACAGAACAGAATGGGCAGTTCACATACAGGCAAGACCTTATACATCTCATCATATGCAACAGATATAATAATTCATCCATGTAGACAGTGACTTACCATAGGCACAAGGAGCCCAGTGTGTATCCCGGTCCAATTCAATATACAATTGACAAGATCACTTACCACATCCCACATGATGCAGTACACTCATATCAAATTGGAGACATCATAGATGAATTTGATACTTGCGGGCACCAGTGGGAGAAACCCTGCAATATTTTAATATTTGATTTTTTTTTACAGTAATATTTTTAATATCTAAAAAAATAAAAATCACATTAGATGGATTTTCTGTCCACCATTTTCTGATGGACACACCATGGCGGACAATGTAAGTTGGGCACTCGTAGACAATGGACACATCAATAACAGACAAAATAAAGATACTTGTTTGTCAGTCTTTGATTTGGTTGCCTGCCATCCTCTATGGTAGATCCACTGTTTTTAATGATTACTATTAATGTTGTAGATGACAGAAAACATGGTGGACACAACCGTCAACCATGATGGACACAATGTGGTTGATGTCAGATGTGTTGGTTAATGACTATGTTCATATCAGTCATCTTGCTTGGCATTTACCTTTGTGACAATACATGAATAACCCAGCAGAGGCACCATGGTAGTTGATCTACTTGTCCTTTGTGGGTGGAGGCAGTCTTAGTCTATGAAGCGCAAATCCCATCTGGTGGTCAAGCATTGTCATTGCTGGTCTTACTTTTAGACTGATGGAAGTAGGCCATGGCACATATGACAGTGGAAATCCGTCACACTGGCCATCCTTCTCTAAAAACTCCTTGCCTTCCCACCACTGACTTGCCAACACCTCCTACATTGCTGCCATATAGATCTACAGAGATAAAAACATGTCTGAGGGATCCCGTGACAGAGCATCTAGCTTCACATCAGAAGAGCTGGAAATCTTGGCAAAGGGTTCCACTGCCAAGTATCCTCAGTTGTATGGGCCAGCAAATAGGTCAGTGGAAATCCATATTCAAATGTAAATTAGGCCTATGACATATTGGTCATGTTAACATTATAATAAGTCTAATTTGAAAATATTTATATTTGTTATGATTTAGGTAATAAAATCTATATTTAAATCATTGTTGGGTAGCTTTAAATATAGTAAGTACTTTAAGTGATTTTTTTTTTTTTTTACATTACTTTTTATATATAATTTTAAATACATTCATAGATTATAGTGAATACTGGCAGACCAACATAGCTCAGTTAAATAACAGCGTTGCACTCTCTAGTAAGACGTATTTTCTTTTTTCACACAGCTTTACAAAGTAACCTTGGCTAAGGTTATGGTGTGCCATGTGATTGCACCGTTAGCAGAGGTGTTTACTTCTGGCAGATTAATGGCTGCCTCATTTACTTATGTATGTCTGCCTAGCACAGATGTCTGTGCCTTCAAAGAATCCAGGTACACAGACTCTCCTAAGGCACTGAAATCTCCACCAGGCAGGTAGAGATATTTTACATAGGAAGACTATATTTTGCCGAAGTGACATAGGGTAAACCATATACCAACTTTGTGCGATGGTGGCCAACCCATCAAACTGTAAATGAATCTTTATTAGAAAATTAATTTAAAAAATGTGTTATATTTACGTTTTAATTGATAATATTTTATACATATAGGGTCTTATTCAAACTTTGAAGGATGGGATAACGTCATACAATTGTGCATACTCAGTTCGCCGGTGACAAAGGCTATAATGCTTTAGTAAAATGACAAAGCGAACGTGCACCACATCAGTGACAAACTATCACATCTGCCAAACTATAAACAAGGTACTCAGTGGGTCAACTGAGGTTTAGAGGGCTGTATTCCGTTCTGCCAGTGCAGTGGCGCTCCACTGACCTGACAGACTAATGTTAGCCACACCAATTGCCTGGCAGATATCTCTATGTCTTGAGAAGAGGGACTGTCATGGTGGCTACACCAACGACATTGTAAGTTTGCTAAGCAGCTACCATCATCAAACTTTTATATCTATCCAAAATATACTCTCAAAGATGGAGTTTGTTTTAGAAAAAAACTATAAATATTCATCCCGACACCCTGAAAGGTTTCTCCCGGGGTCTGTTGTACAATTTAATTTTTATGGTTGGACTGACTGAAGTAAAAAAAAAAAAAAAGTCAGAGCTTGCACACTAAGCAGTTCATGCAGTTTGAAGTACCTACATCAACTTCCCCATATCATTGGGGTCATTGCAAATTTTCCACCATTGGTGTCAGCGGGGAGTGTTATTGGTTGGAAACATGACACTCTTAATAGAATCGACAGAACCATCAGTTTGGTTGACAGGGTGCTCTATGTTTGTGGAGAAGTACTCTGTCCTCCAAACTGTAAAATTCACTCTCATACTTATTTAAAATTACTTTTCATGATTTTTTTTTATTTTGATATTTATTTACATTTTCATGTTATATTTTGATTTTCATGATTTAGATCAGTGGCCACGCCAAATAGTTCTTGCAGGCCATTTAAAAAAGTATCTCATCCAGGTGTGCTATCAGTGCAGCAGAAAATGGCGGAAGGACCTGCACCAGTAGAGCAGACTGACCGCATTGCATAGCTGGGGAGGTCCACCCAGCCGAAAAAGACGCGGCACACAATGGAGCAGTTTTAGGCCATGCAAAGGGAGGCATATCAAACATGACAAAATTCAAATTTCTAATTTTTTCGCTTTATATGTGTTTACTGATTAAAGAAAGTTGATGGTATTTGAGCAAAAGTTTCCAAAATAGATTTAATTGACAAAATATTATTTCCATAATAGTATATGTTTTACTTTAGTATAATGAAATACATTATTTTCCACCCTTTGTACAAAATAATTATTTTGATACAATAATTAAACAAATAAATATTTAATGGTATAACATTCTTTGAAAACAAATGAGGCAGGCATATATACTACTTTTAGCTAGGTTTAGTTGTAGCAATTTTTATAAATGAGGTTCCATCCACCATGGAAACATAATAACTTAAACATGATAGTTAGATTTGGAAGCAAAATAGTTTTGAAAGCCCATGTCTTATGTATTATGCATGCATACTAGAGATCAAAAAGAAATATTTTAGCAATAAACACACATAGTGAAATCTATCCTTATTCACTTGGTTAATTTTTCTTTTTCAAAAATGACACTTTGAAAAGTGTTTACCAACATTTGTGAAACAAATATAGCCTGCATTAAACAAGATGCATACCTAAAAATGTAACTTTGTGAGAAAGGGTATGCCCTTGTGCTAATTCATCAACAGCAATGAGATATCCATAATGCAGGAATAAACTTTAATTATTTCAATATGTTTCTACCACGAAGAAAGGATTTCTTGACCCCTGGTCACAACAGTAAATACCCAACAAAAAAAACATAAGTGACATTAGTATTTCTTTAAAGTTTGACAGACAGTATACTCGGTCACCTACATTTGAATGCCATAATGTGCCATATTACAAGTGCAATAAATCTACAGCATTTATAATAATGCATACTGAATAGACCTGTATTTCATTATTTTGGAAATTATTGAGGAGTATATTTGTTATATATTTTATTTGTAAAGTACATAAAAGAAATTACAATTTTAGCCATTGTAACTTCCTGATCAGAAAATTAGTATTGTGATTAATTGTGGTAATATTAGTGTACTATCTGCACATATCAAACATATATACTTGAAAAAATGTAAATTTCATGTGTATTATTTAGAAATAAAAAGACAAACTCTAGGTGGTTGATATCACATAATTTGAAATCTCCACGTTTCCCATCTAGCATAGCGTTTTAAACAACAGGCTACTTTATATGAATGTTTGTTTTGCAAGCCTTTAACCTTTTTGCTGCGAGGCCTTTCCCCCCGTGCTAAGCCTTTTTTTGGCTCTTTACGGTAGTTCGTGCTTAGGCCCGTGTAACTTTTTGACCACATAAGGTATATGCGCCAAATTTGCGTCCTTTTCTTCCAACATCATGGGGATTTTAAAGATACCCAGGGCTTGTTGATTCTCCTGGAGGGGACCCAGAAATTAGCCAAAATACAGCTAAAATTATTTTTTGGGGGGGGAAATGGGAAAAAAAGTGCTGCAGAAGAAAGCGTCTGTTTTTTTCCCTGCAAATGGTAACAACAAAGGGTTTCTGGTGCTGAAATCACCATCTTCCCAGCTTTCAGGGACTGACCGACTTTTGTCAGAAAACCAAAATATTTTACACAGCTTTGGCATTTTACTGGGACTTAGCCTATTTTTTGTGCTTTCAACCTCATTCCAGTTATTGGTAGAAAAGGGTATGAAAGCAATAATGGATCCTGGAAAGCTATACATTTCAGAAAAGTAGACAAAATTCTGAATTCAGTAAGGGGTCATTTGTGTAGATCCTTCAAGGTTTTTTTTATAAAAACTAACAGTTGAAAATAAGAAAAATTGAAAAGGAGTTGAAAAAGCAGCTATTTGTGCCAACGTTTTCACCTGTAACATCTTCTAAGTATGACAGATGTTTGAAAGCAATACACCGTTACATCCGCTGGACCCTTCTGGTTGTGGGGATATATAGGACTTGTAGGTTCACCAAGAACCCGAGGAACCCAGTGCCAGTAACTGAGCAGCGTCTTGCAATGGTTTTTCATTGTGTACCGGGTATATAGCAATTAATTTGGTAAAATATAAAAAGTGAAAAGTAGGTATCAAAGACACCTATGTATTTCCGAAATGGGAACAAAATATATAGTTTAGAAACAGTAGCTATTTGCACATCTCTGAAATTGTGGGTACCCATGCTAGCATGTTAATTATGGGACATTTTTCAAAGTGACTTCTTTTTTACACATGGTCTTACATTTGGAAGGCAGAAGTGCATCGAAAGGCAATAGGTAATAACAGTTGCTCTACAATTCTTTGTTCCCCTAAGTCTCCCGATAAAAATGGTACCTCACTGATGTGGGAAGCCTTAGGGCCCGCGACAGGAAACGGCCCAAAACACAATGTGGACACTCCGCATTTTTACAGTGAAAACTGACCCTTTTTTTGCAAAGTGCCTAGCTGTAGATTTTGAACCCTAGCTCTGCTGGCACCTAGGGAAACCTAGCAAACCTATACATTTTTGAGAACTAGACACCCAGGGGAATCCAGGATGGGGTGATTTGTGTGGCTCTCACCTGGTTCTGTTACCCAGAATCCCTTACATACCTCAAACTTTGTCAAAAAACAAACAAACTAATTTTCCTCACATTTCTGTGATGGAAAGTTCTGGAATCTGCGTGGATCCACAAAATTCCAACCACCCTGCATTCCCCAAACCCTTCCGATAAAAATGGTACTTCACTTGTGTGGGTAGGCCTAGTGCCCGCGACAGGAAACGGCCCAAAACGCAACGTGGACACACCACATTTCTACAGTGAAAACGGACTCTTTTTTTTTGCAAAGTGCCTAGCTGTGGATTTTGAACTCTAGCTCTGCCAGCACCTAAGGAGACCTAGCAAACCTATAGATTTTTGAAAACTAGACACCCAGGGGAATCCAGGAGGGGGTGACTTGTCTGGCTCTCACCTGGTTCTGTTACCCAGAATCCCTTGCAAACCTCAAACCTGTCCTACCACCCAGCGTTCCCCTTGTTCTCCCGAGTAAAATGATACCTCACTTGTGTGGGTGGGCCAAGAGCCTGTGACTGGGAAGGGCCAAAAACATAGGGATTAAGGGTATAGCACAGCGAATTCTAATGGTACATTTTTAAAAAAATATGTTTTTAGCCGATTCTGCATTGGACAGCCACACAAATGAGGTATCATTTTACTCTGGAGACCAAGGGGAATGCTAGGTGGCCGGCACGGTGATCCCACACAAAAATATGTGGAAAAAGTGATTTTGTTTTCAGCAAAATTTGAGGTTTGCAGGGGATTCTGGGTAGGAAAACATTGGGGGATCCATGCAAGCCATACCTCACTGGAATCCCCAGGGTGTCTAGTTTTCAGAAATGTGTGAGTTTGGTAGGTTTCCCTAGATGGTCGCGAGCCCGGGGCCAAAACCCCAGGTGCCCCCCCTGCACAACCAGGTCATTTTATGATACGTAATTTTGAAGTCTTCACAGTACGATTTGGGTCATTTCCTGTTGCGGCCACTAATCCTACTCACACAAGTGAGGTACCATTTTTAATCGGGAGACCTGGGAAAACGCTGGGTGGTAGGAAGTTTGTGTCAACCCAGTGATCCCACAACTTTCCCACACAGAAATTTGAGAAAAATTAGATTTTTTTCCTGCTAAATTTGAAGTTTGCAGGGGATTCTGGGTAGGAAAACGTTGGGGGATCCACGCAACCCATACCTCCCTGGACTCCCCAGGGTGTCTATTTTTCAGAAACATGTGGGTTTGGTAGGTTTCCCTAGATGGCCGCCGAGCACGGGGCCAAAAACCAGGTGCCCCCCTTGCAAAACCAGGTCATTTTGTGATATGTAATTTTGATGTCGCCACAATAGGTTTTGGGCCCTTGCCTGTCGCAGGTACTTAGTCCACCCACACAAGTGAGGTACCATTTTTATCGGGAGACCTGGGGGAACACTGGGTGGTAGGAAATTTGTGTCAGCCCGGTGATCCCACAACTTTTCGACACAGAAATGTGGGGAAAATTTGATTTTTGTCAGCTACATTTGAGGTTTGCAAGGGATTCTCGGTAGGAGAACTTTGGGAGATCCACACAAGTCACACCTCCCAGGATTCTCCCGGGTGTCTAGTTTTCAGAAATGTGTGGGTTTGGTAAGTTTCCCTAGATGGCCGCTGAGCACGGGACCAAAAACTCAGATGCCCTCGATCACAAAACGACCTGGTTTTGCAAGGGGGTCCCTGCGTTTTAGGTACCGGGTTTGGCGGCCATTTAGGGAAACCTACCAATCCAAGACATTTCTGAAAACTAGACACCCAGGGGAGTCCAAGGACGTGTAGCTAGGGTGGATCCCCCAACATTTTCCTGCCCAGAATCCCCAGCAAACCTCAAATTTAGCTGAAACAAAAATCACATTTTCCTCACATTTCTGTGTGGGAAAGTTGTGGGATCACCGAGCTGACAAAAACTTACTACCACCCAGCGTTCCCCCAGGTCTCCCGATAAAAATGGTACCTCACTTGTGTGGGTGGGCCAAGTACCCGTGGCATGGAAGGGCCCAAAACGTATTGTGGAGACATCAAAATTATCTATCACAAAACAACCTGGTTTTACAAGGAGGCCACCTGCGTTTTTGGTCCCAGGCTCGATGGCCATCTAGGAAAACCTACCAAACCCAGACATTTCTGAAAACTAGACACCCGGGGGACTTCAGGGAGGTTTGGCTTGCGTGAATCCCCCAATGTTTTCCTACCCAGAATCCCCTGCAAACCTCAAATTTAGCAAGAAAAAAAGATCACATTTTCCTCACAGTTCTGCCTGGAATCACCGCGCCGGCAAGAATGTCCTACCACCCAGCATTCCCCTTGGTCTCCAGAGTAAAATAATACCTCACTTTGGGGGGGGGGGGAATTGGTATGCCCATTCCGGGCAGCCCCCACCCCTACATATAAAAAGCCAGCGTACTCCCTGGCGTCTAGTGGGCTCTCTGCTGATCAGGAGCTGTTACCTCATCTGCCTCCGGGGGGGGCAGAAAGGCTGTGGCAATTTTGGGGGATTTGAGGGAACTGGCATGCCGATTCTGGACAGCCCCCACCCCTGAACTTTGAAAAAACTAATCCCTGGTGCGTAGTGGGCTTTCTGCCCCCCCCCCGGTGGCACAGATAAGGGGCAATTGCCCCCATCTGCCTCCCGGGGGGGCAGAAAGGCTGTGGGAATTTTTTTTGGGGTGGGGGCATTGGCATGCCCATTCTGGGCAGCCCCCACCCCTTACGTATTATAAAAATAATAATCCCTGGTGCATAGTGGGCTTTTTGCCCCCCAGGGGTCAGATCAGGGGCTACTGCCCCCATCTTCCTTCTGGGAGGGGGGGGCAGAAAGACTGTGGCATCTTTTTTGGGGGGGGGGGCATTGACATACCCATTCTGGGCAGCCCCTACCCCTGAACTTTGAAAAAAACGAATCCCTGGTGTGTAGTGGGCTTTCTGCCCCCCCCGGGGGGCAGATAAGAGGCTATTGCCCCCATCTGCCTCCCGGGCAGGGCAGAAAAACTGTGGCAATTTTTGGGGGATGGGGGCACTGGCATGCCCATTCTGGGCAGCCACCACCCTAACGCATAAAAAAATACGAATAATCCCTGGTGCCTTGTGGGCTTTCTGGGCAGCCCCCACCCTGGACTTTGGAGGAAAAAAAATCCCTGGTGCCTAGTGGGCTTACTGCCCCCCCCGGGGAGGGCAGATCAGGGGCTATTGCCCCCATCTGCCTCCTGGGGGGGCAGAAAGTCTTTTGCCTTTTGGGGGGGCAGGGTGGGGGCATTGGCATGCCCATTCTGGGCAGCCCCCACCCCTGACCTATAAAAAAAAATCCCTGGATTCTAGGGTGCTTTCTGCCCCTCCAGAGGGGGCAGAAAGACTGGCTGTGGCAAAATTAAATGGGAGGAGCAAAGGCCCTTGCCCAAGGGGCCGCTCCCACCTCCCTGGTAACTAGTGGGTGGATTCCTGCTTGGGGATTGCCCTCCTGGGGCTCACTAGGGAAGGGTACCATTGGAAAGGGGAGATTCTCCCCCTTTCCAACGATACCTTTCCCATGTGTTTCAGTGCTCGGGGGGCTGAGATAGCCCCACGAGCACAGAAACTGTTAAACTGAAACTAAGTTTCAATTTCGTCAGCGCGCCATGCGCTCGATCGTCATTACAAAGAAAACAAAAAATATGCCTTGGGAGGTTGGGGAAGCTCTTCCCCACCTCCCGAATCAAAAAAGAAAAATAGGAAATCGCTCTGCTGTTTACAGCAGAGGGATTTTGTGCAAGTGTGCTCATGACAGAATAGTTCCGTCGTGAGCACACTTGCACTTGTGCTCATGATGGAACCATTCCGTCATGAGCACAGAAGGGATTAAAATATTTAAAGGTGTACAAATTGTAAACCAGTTTACATTTTATAAAATACTAAGGGTCTTATTACGAGTCTGGCAGTCTGACAGCCAAAGGACCATGTCTACTAGAAGACTGCTGTGCCTGTGGGCTTCCGACCGCTGTATTACGAGTTTCCTGAGGGGCCGGTGGTGTGGCTCAGACGGTGGGCAATGTATTTCCATATATATCGATGCCTGTGTGCACAATTTGACTGCATATTTGTCGAATGCACACATATGCATGATATATGTTGAAAAATACCACCTACTCATTGCCGGAGTCTGATCCATATATGGGCTGTCCCGGTAACGGGTACATGGTACCAAAGTATTTACCTGTATTTCGCCGAAGACTGGGTCGTATTCCTCGGGGTAAAGATGCTCCTGTGTAGGGGAGACCTGGAGAAAGGGATCCACGTCAAAATCTGCTGGGAAGAACTGGAAAGGGGTGAGTATGTACCCAAAATCCTTTGTTTTCGCTGACCTTTAGGCAACGGTCCGACCGCACGGTCGGCTCATTGGGAAGTTAACTCTTACTACGGATGGCGAAGCTGCGCCTCTGTACTGCCCAATAAAGGCTGCCTTCCCCCACCGCGACCCCGGCGGTGCCAGCAGTCCAGCCGCGGTCATCGCCAAGCCACTCTGCCGAACTCGTAATACGGCGGACGGCTCACCGCCGTCGGACAACCGGGACGGCGATCCACCGCCCACAAAACTCGTAATAAGGTCCTAAGTAATTGGAAGACTTTTATTAATTTTCAGTGTTGCTAGGCAAAATGATTATACATGTGATATGTTTATAAGCACTCAAGTGTGATGAATGTTTTGCATTATCCTACATTTATTGTTTACATACATACAAAACATGATATCTCACTACATTTCCACTTTATGCGAATATATATGTTTTAGTAATAATTGTATTATGGGCTTACCTTACATTTGGTACTGTATCAGCTATTTGGGGCACAACCATTCCCAAATACATTCCAAGGGCTCTCCGCAGCATGAACATATTCCCTGGGTTGACAGTGTGAGGAGGATTTGGCTATAATGCGGCACTCACAATAATGCATTTTCAGTGGACTGTCCATCACTTTTCATGTTCAAAACTGTTCATGGGAAATAGTGGAAGGTTGCAGAGGCTGCACACGCATGGTAGATGCTTGCCTGCCATGCCGGCAAACTCTAAATACTGCAGGCAGTATTATATCGCAGTCGCCATATTTTTTGACTGCTCATCCACATCTAAATAAGCTCCTGAGACTAATTCTGTTGTCCACAATTCTATTTTCCTCAACATGTGTACTTTTAATTTCCTGTCAGGCTCAACTTCTTCCTTTCAGTCATATTCAACACACAAGAATGGTAGGCTGCTATGGATGCCATGGTAATAGCTATATCAAAAAAATGGGTAAGAGAATGTGTGTCTTTGGACAAAATAAGTAGGTAGAAATATCGAAGAACGTAAATATCAGACAAAAATATTGTGATTCGAAAATATTCTGGTATAGAATATTGTTGTCACAAATATCATTTTATGGTAAATATTGTTTTCAAGAATATTGTTTTTTATATCGTTTTCAGTAATATAGTTATAAAAATATTGTTTTTTTAATTATTTAAAGTGTTTCAGTTAATATATTCATTTTAGGTGTTGGTATTAATCATATAATTATTAATTTTATGAAATTTAGCTTGTAATTTGTAATCATTATTAATTCTGTACATTAAGTGTTAAATTGCTAAAATGTTCCTTGGCCCAATGTTTACGATGTTTTATTGTTCTTAACTTAAATTATAATTGGATCGGCTTACCTATTTAAGGTATTTTTAAACTGCGTTTAATTGTGAACTTTTATGGTTATATAAGCCGAAATAAAGTATTGAAAGAAAGAATATAAAATTGAAATGTTACTAGTATTTTGGTTTTATTACTTCTAATAGCAAGTTCTATTTTTGGTACAGGTTGTTAGGTTTGCAATTAGTTTTCAATTGTTAATTTAATGGAAATAGGTTAATAGTTATTTAATTTAAGTTATATTTTATTTGAGGCTTGCTTGGTTTATAGGCGAATAGGGTGAGAACTAAAATAAAATGTATTCTAATTTATTACTTTTTTGTTAAATAAAATTGGATTATTGTGTAAATTACTTAATATAAATTGTGTAATTGTAGTTTTTTATTTTAGTTTGTATATGTTTATTACACATATATTTTTAATGCTGTTACTTTTGTTTGAGTATGTTGATTAGAAAAAATATATATATTTTTATATAAATGAATGTGTAATCTATTAATTGGTAATTATGCATATTTTATTAAATAACTGATTTCATTGTGTTTAGGGAGGATATCACATGTAATTTTATGTTTTACTCTTTTTAATCTATTAAACTAGGGTTTTTATTTTTGTTAAAAATACATTTATTACTGCATACTGTAATTTAATAATGTATTATATCATGTGTTCATATATGTACTCCTTCTGAATTCAAACATTCCCTGCTGTTGCTTAGACTAGAGTGGGAATAGTAAATCTAATCCCCTCTTAATCCAATACTTCCCCCACTGTTGCTTATACTTGCTTGGTCTGGAGTGGGAATAGTACATTTATTTCCTCTGAAGTTCAATCCTTTCTCTACTACTGCTTAGACAGGACTGAGAATAGCAAATTTAACCCCTTCGGAGTCCAACATTTTCCATACTGTTGCTTAGACAGGAGTGGGAATAGTAAGCTTAACATGAGATAGCAGAATTCATATTTTCTATGCTTCTCAGTGTTTCTCTGTGGACCAGGCAGCCATCCGACACTGAAAGCAGCTTTTAGATGTTAGTCACTGTAAAGAACTAGGAATTTAAATTTCTACATGTTCTACTTTTAAATACCATGCACCCTGCGGTCTTCAAGGCCTACATGGGGTGACATTTTAGGTCTGGCCTAAAGGTAGCTTTACCTGTAATGCAAGCTTCATCTTTTCCAGAAGATATACAAAAATGCATACATATATAGGGGCTCTTAATCAATACTTTCATCATTGGTCCGTTGACATGTCACTGAAGTTAAACTCCATCGCACCCCAGCCCAAGATATAGATCAACAGACCAGCCCACTTCAGCCATTGGTTGCTTTTGCGTTGAGTGACTACATTTTGCACATATACATCTAAAAAATAGTTCCCCCAAAATAGAAATTGTTAGACACTTGCATTTTCCAATGACTGATAGTCAGCTGCTTCGGACTTGAGCTGGACCTCTGTTAACAACAAGTGGAACTACAGCTTCATGAAAATATTTTAATGCTTTTGCAGTTTACTTGTGAGGGACACCTTTTAACGACTAGTGGAACTGCAGTCTCATGTAAGAATTTCAATGGTTTTGCATTCGACTTTTGAGGGGGACCTAGTAACAATTAGTGGAACGGTAGCTTCAAGTAAAAATGGAAATGATTTTGCATTTGTCTAATAAAGGACACCTAATGACGAGAGGAGAGGATGTGGCCTAAAGGTTAGGGCGGTCGGCATCAAATCTGGGGAACCGGGTTCGAGTCTCGGAAACGACGATCAACATCCTGTGATTCTGGGCAAATCACTTAAACTCTCCGTGCATAACAAAAATGGATGTGTCCTTATGTAACGCAACTGGTGCTCATGTAAAGCACTCTGATACCGGATATCTTCGGGTCAAGTTCGCGCTATATAAAACTCGGGGGGGATCTAATTCCTCAAAAGACTGGGCAGGGTTGTAAAGAGATGCTGCTGAACGTGTCATACTTGCTGAGTGGTAAGTCTGCAGGTAAGATCACGGCACCATAGTGCCTCTACCATATATAGGTGTTCCATTTGAGCAGGTGGGGCTAGACCTGGTTTATCCATTAGACACTGCCCCAACCCCTTTTCTCAGCATTAGGCAACATGTATATCTTGCGATTGGTGGATCATACTACCAGCTATCTAGAGCTGGTATCTCCTAAGAGCACGAATGCTAAGGTGGTAGCTAGGGCTTTCATATGTATTTTTTCTAGGGTTGGCTCTAAGAGAGTGATTTCCAACATGGGAATGAATTTAATCTCTTCTTACATGAGAGATATGTGAAAGTAAGCTGGTGTAACTTATCACTTGTGCACTGCATACCATTGGGTTAGTATAGAGGTTTAACAGACCATTAATCAATCAATCAAGCAATCAGGTCACTTATAAAGCGCACTACATACCCGCGAGGGTCTCAAGGCGCTGCGGGAAGAGGGGGGGGGGTGCTGCTACTGATCGAAGAGCCAGGTCTTGAGGAGTCTTCTGAAGGCCAGTAGGTCTTGGGTCTGCCGAAGGTTGCTGGGGAGGGTGTTCCAGGTCTTGGCGGCGAGGTGGGAGAAGGATCTGCCGCCGGCGGTCGTTTTCCGGATGCGGGGGACTGTGGCGAGGGCGAGGCTGGTGGAGCGGAGCTGGCGGGTGGGGGTGTAGAAGCTGAGTCGTCTGTTGAGGTAGGCTGGTCCGGAGTTGTGGAGTGCTTTGTGTGCGTGGGTGAGGAGCTTGAAGGTTATCCTCTTGTTGACAGGGAGCCAGTGCAGGTCTCTCAGGTGGGGTGTGATGTGGCTGCGGCGGGGGATGTCGAGGATAAGACGTGCAGAGGCGTTCTGGATGCGTTGCAGCCGTCTCAGGAGCTTAGCCGTCGTTCCTGCGTAGAGGGCGTTTCCGTAGTCCAGCCTACTGGTGACGAGGGCCTGGGTGACTGTTTTACTTGTTTCGGTGGGGATCCACTTGAAGATTCTGCGGAGCATTCGGAGGGTGTTGAAGCAGGATGAGGAAACGGCGTTGACCTGCTTAGTCATGGAGAGGGTGCGGTCGAGGATGACCCCTAGGTTGCGTGCGTGGTCGGTGGGTGCCGGGGCTGTTCCCAGTGATGTCGGCCACCAGGAGTCATCCCTGTACGGGCTTTGTTGAAGACGTGGTGAGGGCACGGGTCTAGCGGTGAACCGGAGTGGATGGTGTTCAAGATCTCGCTGGTGACCTTGTCGTTGATGTTGGTCCAGGAGAGCAGGCGGTTGGTGGTCGTGGGGGCAGTGGTCTCGGTGGTTGCCGGGGCGGTCGTGGTGTTGAAGCTGTCGTGGATGTCGGCGATTTTGCGGTGGAAGAAGGTGGCCAGTGAGTCGCACAGGTCTCGCGACGGCGGGTTGTCGTTGGGGTTGGAGTGTTCCTTCATGATGTTGAAGAGCTCTTTGCTGTTGTGTGCGTTGTTGTCTAGGCGGTCTTTGAGTGAGGCCCTTTTGGCGGATCTGATGAGGTGATGGTGACTGCGGGTGGCGCTCTTGTGGGCGGCGTAGCTGTCCGCTGTCCGTTCGTGGAGCCAGATCTTCTCCAGTTTTCGGCATGTTCGTTTGGAGGCCTGGAGGTCTTCGGTGAACCAGGTGGCTTTCTTGCTAGTGTGGCTGTTGGGCGGATTCTTGAGCGGGGCGAGGGTGTTGGCGCAGTCGTCGATCCACTGTCTGAGGTTGCGGGCGGCGGTGTCGGGTTCGGCGGGTGGGCTTAGTGCGAGGGTGGTGGTTAGCTGGTCTTCGGTGACTCTGCTCCAGCAGCGGCGAGGCATGTGTTGGGTGCGGTGGTGCGTGGTGGGCTTCCTGTAGGTGAAGTGGATGCAGTGGTGGTCGGTCCAGTGGGGTTCGGAGGTGTGGTTGAAGGAGACGTGTGGGCTTGCGGAAAAGATGGAGTCTAGCGTGTGGCCGGCGTCGTGAGTGGGTGTTGTCACGAGCTGTCTGAGTCCGAGGGTGGCGAGGTTGTCGATCAGGGTGGTGGAGTTGGTGTCCTTGTTGTTCTCGAGGTGGAAGTTCAGGTCCCCGAGGAGGATGTAGTCCGTGGAGGCGATGGATTGTGTGCTGACGAAGTCAGCGATGGAATCGCTGAACTGTGGTCGGGGTCCGGGGGGTCTGTAGATGAGGGTTCCTCTGAGGGTGGTGTTGGGATCGGTGTGGATCTGGAAGTGCATGTGTTCGGCGGTGCTGAGGGTGTCGTCGGTGTTGGTTGAGACTCTGAGGGTGTTCCTGTGGATGATGGCGATGCCTCCTCCGACTCCGTTGGTGCGGTCCCTGCGGGTGATCTTGTAGCCGCCCGGGATGGCAATAGCGATGTCGGGGGCTGAAGCGGGGTTCAGCCAGGTCTCCGTCAGGAAGGCGACGTCTGGGGAGGTTGAGTCGAGAAGGTCCCAGAGTTCGATGGCGTGTTTGCGGGCGGAGTGGGTGTTGAGGAGGATGCATCTGAGGTAGTTGGGTTCTTTCCTGGGCGGTGGTTTGGCGGGGCGGGTGCTGGCGAAGCTGCAGTTCCGGCAGGTGAAGGGCCCTTGGGTGCGCTTCGGGGTGGCCCGGTAGCAGGCGTGATCTTTTCCGGGGTTGAGTGCATGGAGGGTGCTGGCGTCGTATCGGCGTCTGTTGATGTGGCGGGCGCGGGGGATGCACGGACCAGGGGTTCTGGCGCTGGGCGCGGTCCAGGCGCAGACGGGCTTGCCTTAGGCGCGCCTTCGGCGCGCCAGCGGCGCGGCCACCATAAATGGGGAGGTGGGAGGGAGGAGCAGGGAATGGGGCAGCAAATGGGCAGTGAGGGGGCGGGGCCGCAGGGGCGCAGCGGCGGGAAACAGGCACAGAGGAAAAACGAGCACAATCAGGGCAGCAAGGGGGCACAAAGGAAAACGAGCACATTCAGGGCAGCAAGGGGGCACAGAGGAAAAACGAGCACAATCAGGGGCAGCAAGGGGACACAGAGGAAAAACGAGCACAATCAGGGGCAGCAAGGGGACACAGAGGAAAACGAGCACAATCAGGGCAGCAAGGGGACACAGAGGAAAAACTAGCACAATCAGGGGCAGCAAGGGGACACAGAGGAAAACGAGCACAATCAGGGACAGCAAGGGGACACAGAGGAAAACGAGCACAATCAGGGACAGCAAGGGGACACAGAGGAAAACGAGCACAATCAGCTGGCAGCAGCAGGGCACACAGACGGAGCTGTGTGGTGGGGGAGCGACCTACCAGTCAAGGTCAGGGGTCGCTCTCCTCACCACGCAGCGGCCGCCATAAATGGGGAGGTGGGAGGGAGGAGCAGGGAATGGGACAGCAAATGGGCAGTGAGGGGGCGGGGCCGCAGGGGCGCAGCGGCGAGAAACAGGCACAGAGGAAAAACGAGCACAATCAGGGCAGCAAGGGGGCACAAAGGAAAACGAGCAGTCAGGGCAGCAAGGGGACACAGAGGAAAAACGAGCACAATCAGGGGCAGCAAGGGGACACAGAGGAAAACTAGCACAATCAGGGGCAGCAAGGGGACACAGAGGAAAACTAGCACAATCAGGGCAGCAAGGGGACACAGAGGAAAACGAGCACAATCAACTGGCAGCAGCAGGGCACACAGACGGAGCTGTGTGGTGGGGGAGCGACCTACCAGTCAAGGTCAGGGGTCGCACTCCTCACCACGCAGCGGCCGCCATAAATGGGGAGGTGGGAGGGAGGAGCAGGGAATGGGGCAGCGAATGGGCAGTGAGGGGGCGGGGCCGCAGGGGCGCAGCGGCGGGAAACAGGCACAGAGGAAAAACGAGCACAATCAGGGCAGCAAGGGGGCACAAAGGAAAACGAGCACAGTCAGGGCAGCAAGGGGGCCCAGAGGAAAAACGAGCACAATCAGGGGCAGCAAGGGGACACAGAGGAAAAACGAGCACAATCAGGGGCAGCAAGGGGACACAGAGGAAAACGAGCACAATCAGGGGCAGCAAGGGGACACAGAGGAAAACGAGCACAATCAACTGGCAGCAGCAGGGCACACAGACGGAGCTGTGTGGTGGGGGAGCGACCTACCAGTCAAGGTCAGGGGTCGCTCATTAAGAGCATGCTGGGTCTTTCCTGATCACTGTTGTGCCTCTGTTGTGGGTACTACAGGCTGAAGACTGACCTACTGTGAGGAGTATCGCTTTACACAAAGGCTGTGGCTGCAGAACAGCTTGGATAGGCCAGGTGAAACGACCAATACAAATCAAATTGGTTCTAGAAGCACAGAGAATCCACAATCCTGGTCCGTTATCACTGTATAAATGTGGGAGACACTGATCCATTTGTTCAAGTTCTCTTTGATTAAGAAAGGGAGTTCTATACTGTGGAACCAAAGCTGGTGTCTACCCGGCAGCCAGCCTCCCAGAATCGAGGGGATATCACCTGGAATCTGATATGGAAAGAAGAAGCTGTACCGCTGTTTTTGAGCACCTGGAGGCTCATCTGCCTGCTGAGAGAGGGAATGAGCGTGTCATCCTTGTACGAGATGTGACTGTCCAGGGCAAGCCAGAAGTGGCTGAACACCGGAACTAGCGGGCCCATCCACATAGGAAGACAAAGGAGAGCAACATATGTGCTCCAGGGATCAGATTACAGTCTCTTCCGATAAGCTACTGGCACTGTGGCAGTGGTGTGAGTGAAGTTGTGCCCGAGTGGACTGTGCCGCTGCAACATCGTGAAGTTGTACCCAAGCAGATCGTGCCATTGTGACGCTGTGCCCAAGCGGACAAGGCTTCTGTGACTTTGGACTGCACCTGACGAGACTGTGCTGCTAACCCAGTAGCAAGAGCTGTAGCTGGGCTGTGTTGCTGGAAGAAGAGTGCATTGAGGAGGTCCTATGACCCTTAATCTGCCAGCCCACCACCACAATTAACCCGAAGCATGCTTGTGATCAGCCAGAGGCCTGCAACAGTGCTGAGGCCTGCACAGACTCCAGATGGAGGCCTCTGCTGTGGAGTTCACCCGAGTACCAGAGTACTCACAACTAGTGCACATCCTCCCCGAAGGATAGTGAGCCAGATGCATGCTGCGCTTACCTGCTGTTACCAAAAATTAGCCAAAACTCTGCAATTGTGAGATAAGGATATCTGGGTCTATTAAGATCAACTGAGCACAATAGAGGATGTAATACAGCACCTGTGCCTGATACCTGCCCAAGACAAATCTTTAACCATGTAGAGAATGAGGGGAGGATGGAAGGGGGTAGTTTGCCAGCCACAAGTACAGCTGCTATACTCCACTGAAGCATCCATATCTTTGGCCTATAGTGTGTAGTTTTGAGTTTCTGTGTGCATTACAGTACTTTCTTTTAACTATTATCTGGGTCAGACAATCCGTTACTACGCTGCTGGGTGATTTTTTGACTTCTAAGCTTGTAGCACCCCCAGACTACCTCATTGAGAAGCCTGTGAGTGCGCTCCATCTGAGTCAAGTACTGAAAGGGCTGTACTCTGCTCAGTTTGAGAGTGCCATAGTTGACGGGCCCTGGGACTTCAGAGGCAAACGACACCTGCTCCCAAGGCTGAAGCCCAGTAGATCCTCCATGTCCCCCCCCACCCCTGCGAACAGGTTTCTTTTGACAAGGTGTCTTAAGTCTGTCACACAAAGCAGAGCCTACCAATGAACTTGCATTTATTACTATTCAGTACCTACCTGCAAATTCACTTCCTTGCGCTATTTACCAGCGCTTATCCTGTGGTCAGACTAATGCCTAGTTTGGTTTCAGATCATGAGTTGCTGTGAAAAAATTCACCTGAAACATGACTATCGCAACGGTCATGAAAAAAGTATTGTTCTCTGCTCTTGCCTCAAATATTGCTAAAAACTCTGGCCAAAATAGTTGATGAAAGAGAAGACAGCTTAGCCTTTTAAAAAAATATAAATCAATCACTAACGCATTTGATATGCAAGTGCTTGTGGAAACAAAAAAAATAAAAATAAAGATCTCTCCTATATGCATGAGTCACCCCGTCGCTGAAAAAACAACAGTACACCTTAAATAAGCTTGAACGAAACTGGAGAGTAAAATATGCCAAACTACTTTAAAGAAATCTTTTTCGAGGGGTGTTACACCTCATCAGAGAGGCTAAGAAGCAGTTGTCTCTTTCTAAACTTGGAATGATCCAGTTCAGGTAACCTTACTAACGAGATGGGACCTTTCTTGTTTTTTTCTTTCAATAAGGTCAAGAACATCACAGAATTTCTCTGGAGGAGATTTCTGAGCCTTCTGCCTTTTTCAGGAAAAGTGCTCAACAGGAAACTGTATCCGAGTTTAATGACTTTCAAGCTCTTTTGCCATCAGACTTGAAGAAGCTGTTCACCCTAAGCAAACGTACAGGGTCGCACAAGGACTACTGTCCTTGTAAAAATGTGCCCTTTGTAAAAACTTGCCGACAGTTACTCTATTGTTTCTGCAAATGACAAACAACTCGTTGAGTTCAGACATGTTGCAGTAAGAACTTCCACTATCTTTAACGGTCTATTGTCATACCCCTCTAAACTTCCAAAGATAGCAGAAACCAGTTTAGTTGAGGTATATTCTTCTCTGGATCTCAGCAGGTTTTCGGTAAAGATTCAGTGCGATGCTAGTGATTATCTCAGTGAATGAAGAGCTTCAGATGATTACTAAATACATCCAACAATGCCAAACATCAGATCGAGGTGTCAATATTTGGAATTGACTAGATCCTTCATTCTAATCAGAGGATATGTCACCTCCTCTCCCAAGCAAGTTTCGAGAACCGGGATCTTCCAAGTTCGTCAGTGCCCACAACAACCCATGTTCAAGATTTTTCTTTTTCACCTATGTGGATGATACACAGAATCCCTTGAATGTCAGCAGTTTAAAGTGTAACTGTGCAGGTAATCCCTAGGTCATATGCGGGTAGATGAGCACCAAGTGCCTTAAACTCATCGTGATGTTCTGTTAACAGAAAATCACCAGATCTCGGGGATACAACTATGTGGCCCTGATCAGTAGATATATGCTTCACAGCAGAGACCTCGGGGTCATGAATGACCCCAGAATTGCCTTTCATTCCCCCTACTAAAAGAGTTTCTAAAGCCTACTTTTCCCACCCACAATTTCTTTGTCCATTTTGTTTTCCTGCCAAAGTCATGGAAATGAAAGCTATCATTCATTCAAACATGGACTGTTGCAGCAGTAAGTCTACTGAATAAAGACCAGGAGCACACATCAAATATTTAAAATAAAATGAGGTGGCATGAGTCCACCTTGGGCTCAGGAAATATTACCATAGTTCCACAAAGATCAAAACGTTTGATTGGTGGCTATCCTTTATGCATGATATTTTCAATACTGCTCGCCCTCCCTTTTTGTCAGAAAGATTTTATAGGTATGTGCCATCTGTGAGACTCTGCTTCTCCTCCTGCTGCAGTCGGTGCCGCAATTCAGACTGGCTACATTGCGAATTTGGAATTCGCTTCCCTACTAGATAGAATCAGGGCAAAATCTTTTTAATTTGATCTGGATTTCCCGTTGGTCCTAGCCTAGCTTCTATAGCGCCAAGAGACCAGTTCCATGATAAATGTTGAGCTTTATAGGATGCCAGATAATAGGACAGAATAAAATATAAGAAGAACAATTGGGAAGCCAAATACCTTCATTTATACAATTTACTCTCCAAAAAGGTAGCTAAGTCGAGCATTCAACAGTACTCCAAGTGTCTGTAGGTTTGAAGTTACAGTATGACGAAGTAAATACACCAAGAAAACTCAATGTCTAATCAAATCTAAATATAAAAAAATAGATCCTTTAATTGTGTATAGAAAAAGTAGTGAAGTTAAAATAGTGAACAAACCAGAAGGTTGTTATCGAAGCTGGGATGTGACCCCCACACAGTTGCGTAGGTCTTGCTCTGTAAGTGCCACAATTTGCACAACATTGGATAAGGGGGCTGGTATGCAACGTCTCAGCAATCTTCATAAAACTTTATGTTAATTATTCCTGGTGCTAGGTTCACGGGGGAATATTCAGTTGGTTTGAGCCCTAGCTGCTGAGAATCTGCTGAAAATGTCTGCTGAAAGTACTGGTTTTTGGGGCACCCAAAAAATATTTTCCAAAGGTCGATGTCCACCTGGCGGGGTCTCTCGAGCTCCTGCCATCCAACTAGACTCCCAGATCAAATATTTGTTTTAACTGGGGTTGGGAGGCACGGTCTACTTGAGCCACACATGGGTTAGCGTTCAAGCTTTTGGCATGTATCGGACGACAGGCTGGTCGCAGCTGAAATGTTTAGGTGGCAGCCACGAAAAGGAACTTCGGCACCAAAGTGACCCACAGGTTGCCGCTAGCAACTGGGACTTATGTTTAGGGAGTCTCCACCCCTTTGACTTGTGATGTCTTTGGAACCAATAATGGTAGGAATGGTCCAATTGGTTCAAGATTTGTGGCAGCCACCCTCAGCCAATGAGACACTGCCTCAAGCCCTAACATAAAAAGGAAAAATGTCAGCACTCCTCTCAGGATCGGAAGAGTGTCCTAAGAGCTCACACAAAGTCAAGGACGGTACACATTAGGTCAGGGTGGTACAGGCCCCCAAACTCACAGTTCTGGAGTGTCTACTACAGTCCCTCCTTCTACATGAGGCAAATGCCTTTGGTTCTGACAAACTGGGGTGCAAGAACCACATTATTCCTAGACGATTCATTTCTGCTAGGCGATCTTTACCTATTTTGGTACCTGCTCTTTTCTACACCATGCAGGTCTTACATAAGTTCTAAAACTACCACTAGCCTCGGAGGTCAGTATGGAGATTCTTAAGTCATATTTCTGACCAGAGGTCATCCTGTTCTGTGCAACAGCTCCTCCGGAATTCCAGACGAAGATTGCCTAATACAGCTTATCTTAAAGTAGGTGCGACGAAAGCATGCCAAAGCCCGTCAGAATCCATGCAACTCTTTAAAATGTGAAGCCTACTCAAAAATAGCACAGTGCATTTTCATGGGCTTTCTCTGCAGGCTTCCACAGCAGAGGGGAATGTACAGGCACCAACTGGTGAGGGCATGTTAATTCTACGAGTGACCTTCCAGAGATTCAGGGCAATGTCTTTCTATTCCTAGTCAACAAGAAGCACATCAAATGTAAAGGCAAGCTCAGTTGAAGTTGGTGTGCAGATGTCCTGGGACACCATATGTGGATGTAGATTCCTCTAGCTTCCATAAGAATAAAGAAAAGATTGCATAAGCATCGTTTTGTGCACCATTCATACAGAGTTCCAAAGGCCATACTTAACACTATAGCAGAACAGCCGTCCATCCAACACCATGCATACCTTGTCAACCATATCACTTATACATGTATGCATGCAAGCCCCCGTTAAAGGGGGGGAGAGGTTTATCCAGTGGGGTAAATAACGCCTCTTCCCACCAAAGCAACCAGTTGCCATGACAGTAGATGTAGTCACCACCACCAGTATACCCATTATCTTGCTTAAGAAGCCGTAGTTATCATCATCTAAGGGTAGGAATGCACCATTGGTGTACGCATTGGCTGACAGAGCAACGTGCTATGCAGGTGAAACAATGAAAAACATGGAGCTTGTTATTGAGCAAAGATTTTTAAAAACACTACACAGGCAGGCCAGAAAAGGTCAAACAGGTTTAGAAGTTCCCTTACCATTCCGTGGCTTCCACTCCTTTGCATGCTCTCGCCACACTCCAAGGTAATTAGAATACAGCATCCATGCCATGATTCTCATCTTCTGAATAGAAAATCAGTTTTGCATCATCTAATCTCAGACAGCTGGCTTGCATCCAGGCCCAACTCTTGTCATAGAGAGTTTGGAATTTAACAAAGTGCATCAAAGGGCCCCCATGACTTGCAACGTAAGTTGTGTATCACGGGCATAGATATGAAAAACATGTGCTAAGCAACTGTAACAATTTTTGCAAGGGCAGGGATATAGAGGTTAAAAAGAACGAGGGCTAAACAGGACTTCTGCATAACACCACAAGTTAACTTTGATCTTCCAGAGATGACCTTTGTTACATATCTCGTACAGTCTGTCAAAAAGAAGTGAAACATTTTATAAGTGTTTTATCTGAGACCTCTGCCACCAGTCTATATAAAAGGACAGCATGATCCTAGATGTCAAAATGTCTGAAAGGTCCATTGTCTACGGGTGTACAATACAGTTATCACTTTTTCTGTCTCTGCCTGCCTGGAAACCAAACTGCAGGTCTCCAGATTGGCATTGATACTCTCCATGTCTTAGAAACTGGCAGGCTGCCGCTATCGCCAAGATTTTCAGAAGGAATAGGATATTACAGCTAGGAAGATAGTTACTTTGTCATTTTAAAATCTTCCCTGTCACACTGAATGGAATTGAGCAGGCATGAAAAGCATGAAACCTAATGCATGGCAGGTAATCCTGCCATGGCTAATCCGCTGCAGGTCCCAACTCTTGCCTACCATTTTTAGTATTCTATGTAAGGAAAAGGCGGATTTCTTTATGGAGGGGTCAGATTTGAAGAGGCCAATGGCAAGGACGAAGTGGAGATAGACCTAACCTTGGCATCTCAGTTTCTCTAAACAACAAGCTAGAAGAGGAGCAAACTTTGGCTGGAAAATAAGGAAAAAAAGCTGTGCTACTAGGACTGCTTCTCCAGGAAACGCCCGTGCCATTAACAGTAAGGGCCTGATCACGAGTTTCAGCAGTGCGAGGGCGGGCGGTACTCCACCGCCGCGCCCCTGCACTGCCGAGACTCGCCGCCGCCCGCCAGATTACACGTTATTTGTAGTCGGGCGAGCGGCAACGATGTTCCCAGGACAGTGCCTCTTTCAAAGGCTGCGGTGCCTTTAAAAAAGGCACCGCAATGGAAACATCTCACAAGGTTCCTGCACGGCATGGACTGGAAAGTCCATGCCGTGCAGGAACTCTTGTGCATGCACACAGGCGGGCACATGTTATGCCCCCCTGTGTGCATGCACAAGCGGAAAAGGCACAGGGGGGCCTCTAGGGCCCCCTTTGTTTCCTCTCTGCTAGGGTTGACATGGAGTAGGAACCTCGAACCTCCATGTCACCGCCGGCGAAGAGTAAACTCATTAAAAGAATGGCGGGACGGCGGCAGTCCTGCCAAGAATATTGCGGCCTCTCCTCTGACCATCTCCAGGGAACAGCAGTTCCCTGACAGCGGTCCAAGGGCGGTCCGGCCGCCCAGCTCGTAATGGGGCGGTCGGACCGCCGGTGCGGCAGTGGCTGAACTGCCACCGCTGCTCCACCACGAGTCTGGCGGTCCTCAGACCGCCAGACTCATAATCAGGCCCCAAGTGACTTGAGACAGAAAGATCTAAGGCAGAAGAGGCCTTCCTATGGCCAACAATCTGAGTTGCAAACAAAAACCCAAAACAGAACATATGCCCCTTCTAGTAGCTATGGGGATGCGGAGGAGCCGTTTGCTCAATCGTCTCAGACTCCTGGCGTTATAATCCTATAGATTTATGATTTTATTCTGAAAGAACCTAACTGACCAGGTAATCAATGTAATCCTCCAAACCTAGGATAAGCAAAGTACAAGGAATCAAACATTTTCGAAGGTTTGGAACCAGAAAAATGTACCTGGACACTACTCATCTACACATTACTCATGTATTTGATTGTTATAGTACACAGCTTGAGCAGTAATAATACTGTGACAGTATGCTTGCCAGTTTAGTTAGCTCTTCCTTTCCTAGCTTGTGAAGGTTTTTTTTTTGCTTTTGTCTGCATCTTTCAACTTTCTTGGGATGGGTTTGAGCCCTTTATTTCCGTAGTAAACCCAATGTTGTGATGATTGTTGCCACACACAATTCACCCTTTATAATGAACAATCACTTTCTTGCCTGACTAATCTGATCATCAAAAAGTTGTACTAATTCCAACACTTTCATCGACTGGGAGGAATTGCGACAGCATGGCTAACACACACTTAAAGCTTTCCCTTCCTTTTGTCTCTATAGGAGATTTTTTTGTCATCCACATTAGTCTGTCCAGTGAAACAGGAGGGTGTTTAAGTTAGGGATAGCTAACCATTGTGCAATGACCCAATCAAGTATATAGGGTTGGAGCACGAATTGATTTAAAAAATTTACTTGTTCAGATGTTTGGCCAAATTGACCGCAACGCAATTCAGATTCACCAAATCATATATTAAAAATATCTACTATCATAACAGTATCAGATTGTGTTTCAAGGAGGAGATGTGCAGGCTAGAAATTCCACAAAGTCTTACTTAAAGTGTTTCGAAGAGCCTGGGGAGAGGTAGAACACCACCACAAAGACAGACTCCATGTTGGATAGGGAGAACGTGGCCATAAGAACTTAAAAGTTGTTAATTTTTTTATGCATGCCTTGTTAACTTCCAAATTGACCTTGAAAAATAAAAGCTACTCCACTACTGCTAGTGGATTCATGGTGCACATGGAGCCGAAGAATTCCAAAATGGTACCTGTGGCTCACAACAGTCAAAATACATTTTTATAAGTACATCTTGAAAACATCTGAAAGCACCACAGAGATACAACAATCACAGCAAAAGAATCAAGAAGTACTGCAACCAATCTGGAACAAAATAATTATTTGAAAAAGAAAAAAAACAGAAATCAGAATCACAGTCATTAAATATGAAAGGACTGGCAACCTTGGACTCTTCATTCATAAATCTGTTTAAAACACAAGAAGTGCTGTGGACGATTATAGCGTTAACAAAGCTCTTATGTCATGAAGTCAGTCTAAATCCCACCTTTGGACAAGCAGCACAACCACTTCAATCACCTATTGAAAAGGTCAGTTTTTACAATTCATTAAGTGGAGAACTGCAGAAACGACACACAACATGGAATTTGAGAAGAACGTTTTAATACAAGGTAGCTTGGTAATATTCTGGTCTCTGTATTAAGTTAGCAGCCTCGTTCCCAGAGTCACCTATGCAAGAAGCAGAGTTGGGCAGCCCTGAGGGCTTCTTCAAGTTTAGTGGATAAAACAGCTATCCATTAACACCCCTGCACCATTAGTTAAACCGTAAAAACCCATGTAACAAGGATATTTTGTTAATCTCCGATAGATAAACATTTTATGTGACGAATTTCTGGAAAATTAAGAAATAATCCGAATACAGTACACAGAAAGGTGTGAGTACAGAGGTGTTAAAGGTATTAATCTACGTAACAATCTAGTTATTTTTTACCAAAAATAAGAGATGGCTTTTAACTACATTTTGTCACCAATGTATACCTTTTTATTTGTTGAAAACGTTATAGGCGATTCAGACACTGCTTGGTAAGGCCACTGAACGTACTGCACCACAAAGCCATTCTAGTATTTTGCCCCAGTCAGCAACTTAATGCACAGAAGTAGAGAAATCGTGGTTTCTCTTCATAGCACTGCCTCCCTTTAATTAAATAGCAATCTAAGGTCCAAAATATATTAACTGCTGAAGAGAGTATTAGCACCAGGAGGCACAGCTGTTAAAACATGGTACGAAAGAAAAGTACATTGATTTTTGAAGGGAATGTAAACAACAGAATATTGTTACAAAGATCAGCCCGTCATAATAGGAATCTGCCTTTGAAATTATTTTACGCAGTGAAGAGGAAAGCGGGATGTATAGAAGTCAGGACCTAATCGGTATGTAGTGAATTAACTAAGAAAAACCTAACCTATGTGGCATTCATTTCCTTCCACTCTGTCCCCTGTGGAAGCAGAAAGCATTAGGGCCCACAAGAATAGGCTTGAGGATCATACAGAATGAACGAGCGGAAAATGTGACTTAGGGTCATAAAATCTGGTTACAAATTCAGTGCCTCAACCATTAAAACCTATCCTATATTCCTTAACACATCTTTAAAAAGATACCACTTCTGCCCCGAGTTTAATGTCTCCGAACGCAGTAAATTATATTGTGTGCATGATCTGACTTAAACAGAGGGATGATAAATGACAACTTCCGAACCCCTCTGCCCCCACCCCAATTAATACAGAGTCAAGGGAACTTCTCCCAGCATAGACACCTCCAGGACATCTGCCTTGCCAAGTAAATGCCTCCTTGTTCACCCAAGGAAAGATGATAGCGATCTGCCTGTATCAAATGTATTCAAGGAGCTCAAGTGCAAATTACTGAAGATGAATTACTTCAGGGGAGACCTGTGTAGAATCACAGAAAATACCAATCTGAACATGAACTGCAGATTATTCCGAGCGTTCACAGTGAGTTCTTCTTGAACACGTTGCTGGTTTTTTGTTCAATTCAACTATCACTTGCTAATCTTCTGCAACTGGCACTCAAGACTTAGGAGTCGGAGCCAAAGCTGAGTGCCTATTTCTCGGCCAGTAACATCTTGGTGTTAATGCCTACAACTTTTTCCTTGCGCAACCATATGGTAGTGGCAACTGAAATGGCTCATATTCCCACCGTCACTGCAAAATAATGATGTGTTCTCTGATGTGCACCTGCTGCTCCATTCGCAAGGCATCTTCCCTCATAAGCATGTCCTCCTTCATGTGCATTTGAAGGTGTTTGGTAAGGTGAGATGATCGGTTAAACCTCTTGAAACACACATTGCAAAGATATGGTTTCTCTCCCTTGTGCAATTTCTGGTGTGTGAGCATGTTTGCTAAGCGGCTAAAACTCTTCCCGCATTCATCACACGTGTGTGGCCTCTCCCCCGTGTGCAGCTGCTGATGCGTCACCAGATGCGAAGAATGGCTGAACCTCTTGTCACACTGATTGCATGGATAGGGCTTTTCCCCAGTGTGCATTCGCTGATGGGTTTTCATGTTGGACAAGCGACTAAAGCTCTTCCCACATCTACCACATGCAAATGGTTTCTCCCCAGTGTGTACCCGCCCATGAGTGATCATGTTTGCCACGTCACTGAAACGCTTGCCACATTCAACACATTCATATGGTTTCTCCCCAGTGTGTGTTCTCTGGTGGTTCACAAGATTTGAGAGTCGGCTAAAGTTCCTTCCACATTCAATACAAACATGTGTTTTTTTCACTCCTTTCTTTCTCCCCGGCTTGTTTGATTTGTGAACGTCTGTTTGGCGGCTGGGTGACTGATCTTGACATTCAATGCCTCTTCGTTTTTTATCATGCTTGATCCTTCCCTTCGAGTTATTTTTCTGCTCTGCTTTTCCTCTGGCTTTTCCTGAGGGGTACTTTGGTATTATCCTTTCATCCCAAACTTCAGTATCCTTCTTCAACCTTTTTCTAGGTTTGGGTTCTGTTGGATTTAAAAAAAAAAAAAAACAATAGGTTTGAGGCAAATCGGGAGTCTTACAAAACATTTTTAATTTAAAGTCAAGTTTACTGCTCTTGAAAGCTTTTGGTGCTCAGAGTTGACAGGTAGAGGCAGATTGTTCCATACAATACTTCCTGTGACCCAAAAAGCTGTTATCAACTGTGAGGTAATGTTTCAAATACTCAATTCTGTGACAAGAATGACAAGGTGTGGATACGTGTAAGAAAAAAATGTATCTTGTAGAGATCATATCACCAAGCATGATGAAGGTTTAGTACAAACAACTCCAATGAGCAACCAACTACACACAAAAAAAGCTCATTAATAGTTTTGCTTGTGTTCATGTTGTTTAACTCGCCTACCTTCCTTCCTTTTCCTTTTGTCCTCTTACTGCACCTGAAATTCCATTCTTGTGGTACACACTTTGAAAGTTATCACACCATTTAGTCACTTTCTGATTTTTTACATGTAAGAATGTGGAGAAGTTTGTGTTCATCTCTAAAACTATCAAAAACTATACTGATTTCATATGAAGGAGTATTTTGTTAAATCGAGCTTCTAATATTATATCTATGAATTCCAATTCTAAATTATATCTACTGGTAAAAATTCTCAGGTTGAGAAAAAAAAGACTGAACATTTGACTCCTGAGTGTAGCAAAGACCGGGCAGCAGAAAAGGCTGAAGGAGAGACTTGCAGGCCCCTTCTGCACCAGTGATACTGGTACTATTGCTGTAAATACCTATAGTACTGGCGGAAAAGGCTAGGAGGCGGGATAAAAGTTGCAACAGCCACTGCCACCTCCATCAACCTTCAGAGGAATACAAGACATTGCTGACTAGTTCCCATGCTCCTTTCCCACGTACCCTCTGGCACCCACACCTTCTCCACACCACAATGCCTGCATACTTGGGCCTTTATCAGGTGTCAAAGTTGTTTTGGTGTGGGGAGCATGGTGTTATTGTCCTCCACACCACTAGGTGCCAAAAAACTGCTTAGGACATTCAATTTCTGCTGAAGTGATATGTGCCTAACATGCAGGTCAAGGCCATCTTGACAGTGACGATTAAGAATGCATTAACAAATATATGGCAGGCTCTAAGCACGTCCTCTCACTTTTGCCTTGCTGTCCCCCTTTGCCTGTCTCCCCATTCCCATAACACAAATTCTGCCGAACAGAGGATCATTGTTATTTTCCTTGCTCTCCACTGCACCGACAACAAAGACAGATAGTCATAGTCTTTGAGCCTCAGAGTACCTTACTGAAACAAATAAACAAGTGGAACCTCTAAGTAGATCGCCTCCAATTAGACATAGTTATGCCACAATAAATAGGAAACGGGCACAATAAATATATCTGTGCTTAAAGGGGAATATGCATGCACTGAAGTGAACCCAAAGTATTTTGAAAATGATGCAGCAAAGGGAATAGTGCACTCACTCTAATAAAAGCCATGTATTTTGTAAACACAGGACAGTGTTCCCGGAAAATATTCGGGGTGCTAAAATGAATTAACACTAATAACCACTGATATTCATACGTGGGAAAAACCTAACGGGAAAAAAAACCTGAAATCACTAATTGCACCTCTGTACAGATACGGTGCCATCTTAAGTTCATAATTCCAATACAAAATATTAAGCAAAAAGCTGCGTCTTAATATAGAAACAAATTAAATTACACAAGAAAAGCCCGGTAACCCTCAGAATCTGGGTCAACTACACATACATTTGCAAAGTGATTCTGTCGGGGAACCAATTTGTTGTGAAATCAGGGATTCTGAACTCCGAAAATTAGGATAGCACAAGTCATCCCCTTCACGATTTATGCACTGACCACCCACAAACCTCTATGTAAGAGATGCAAACTATGTTAGGCAAAGTAAGGCAAACAATGCATCGCATAAGGGTATTCCACAATGTGAAAAACGGCGCAGTGAAGGTGAGGGCACAATACAACGCATACACAACATGTAGTAAGTCAAATAAAGAGCATGAAGGACTAGAGGTTATAAAAAGGATGACTTTTCCCTTAGTTCTCCCTCCTCGAAGCCTGCAGATATCCTGCTTCCACGAAACAAGAGCCGTCTTGCGCATGCAGAACTATGCCTATGCCGCTACGCCACCCCTCCTCCAGGTACACATCCTAATCAGCTACCTCTTCATGAAGAAAAAAACACTAACAACTAAAAGAGAAAAACCCTCTTGTCTTGCAGCAAATGAGTCAACATAAAGGTAACTTAAATCTTCTCCTGCTTTCTAGCTCTCTCATTCCCAACCTCTGGATAGATTTCACAGCATGGTTACAGATTCATTGCAGGGGGATTAAAAAGGCAACCACTCACTGAAGCAAATGCAATTTCTCAAGAGGTACTGGTCAAACTATCTTGTCACATAACAATGAAAGCTTAGTACTTGTGGAACATGTTCAGGTAGGTGGTACGTGTCTCAGATAGTTATGTGCCTAGAGAACACAAAAGTAACCAACATGCCTGTGCTGGAACGGGGCAGACCTTTGATAAAGAGACATCCCCTGGAACGAGTAACAAGTAATGAGAAGAACTCCTCACAGAGGAGAGAAGGGTGAGAAACAAATGTTTTGCACCTGCCAGGGTGGTAAGAGTGACTAAAGGTTCAATCAACATTGAAGAAAAGGGATGGTGGAGTAAAAGATCTGTGGTTAAACTCACCCCTGAACAAGCTGACTGAATAAACAAACACAGACTGAATCTTGACATATCTCAAGATACAGGTACAACTTGGTTTTCCTTCCATGACATCAACACGTCTATTTCACAGCCTGATCATTCTGGAACCTCATTATCTGGTGTTCCTCATCATTCATCGGATAATATTGCATCAGAGTCTGGTCAGCACTCTTTCTACCAGAGCATCCACAATAAGTATGGAGTCTAACTCCAATTCGAATGATCCTTCACTAATTCCTGGCACTTCTTTAGGCAATGAACAGAATGATACACTGGTTTGTGAAAGGCTATCACGCAATTCACCTTTGCCTGCAAGGTTTAAAGATTTTGATATGAACTAGACTTATTGGTGCAAAATGTCACTAGATATATATATATATATATATATATATATATTTTCAGCTCCTGTCAGGCCAGCATTTTGCCAATAACACAGTAGCTAAGCTCTACCCTCTGCCCAAGATGTGCCGGGCAACCGCTATGCCAATGTATATCATGACATTGCATGCAACATCAGGAGTTACTAAATTGACAGTCATATCTGGAGTGTCAATGCGTTGCAGATAAGTTAATATGTATTTTTAACATCTTACACACATGCACAAAACTTTCCCAAAAAATACTCATGAATTTGGTTTCAGCATGGGAAGCTTCATGCAGATAGGTGATCCGGGGCAAAGAAGAAGGGGAGTGTTAGACCTGTCAGCCCTAGGGTGGTCTTTCCCTATTTTTTTTCCTTTTTCGCCTCCTTTTTGCCACCATATTTTTACTGGACCTAGGTCTCTGGGCACCTTGCCACTGCTAGCCAGTGCTGAGGTGCAGGTGCTCTCTCTCACTCAAGATGGCTGCCACAGGCCCCTGCTACTGCAGAGGGGCCTGACACGCATACACACTAGTAGCCAGGGTCAGGCTGGGGTATAGGGATACAGTATCCATTCCATCCCCGCCTCTGGGCCACATAGCCAGGCATGTAGAAGGTTCCAGAACCTTCCGGGCTGTGGGAGGAGTTATGTTTTGCCGCCTTTGGGAGAGTCACCTGACCTAGAAGTATAAAAGGCTTGGAGGGAAAACTTTCTAGTCAGTTGATGAGGCACCACTGAACCTGGGAGAACCTCTGCCGGAGTATAGGCTTTAGGGCCTAGGGGGGAGACCTACACTACTGCTGCTGACAGGGCTGAGGTCCTGCTGTAGTAAGATAGCTGAGGAACGCCCACCACCCACTGACCTTGCCCAGTGTGAGGGGACCCAGGGAACCACCTTCAGCGTGCGGGGAGGAACACCAAGCACTCCCAGACCACCAACTCATCCCCCCTCATAAGAAGAAACTTCTGACAGGAAACTTTGACAAGGAACTTATAACAAGGAACTTCTGACAAGAAACTTACAACTAGAAGCGCCTAAGAAGCAACCAAGCTGAAGCAGTCGCAAGACCCTTAACTTGAGGAGGCCTGTCCGTCCAGCAAGGCCTAAAGCCTAAAACTGCCCAACTGGGGATCACCAGGTAAAGCGCCGTACCCTGAAGCGCTAAACCTTCACCCCCTATTCACTTTTGCCTGTTGCTGGGCTGCCCCCAAGTACTTTGCCAGTCAGCCCTGCCCACAGGCTGCTGGTGCACCCTGCGTACTGTTGTCCCTCAGGTCACTGACCTTATGATGGAGATCACCGCCGCGGCCGCCGCCGCCTGAGAAGAGGCACCGTGTGGTGAGGTGCGCCGTCGCGCCCTCATCGGGGGAAGCGCTGAGGTAAAGGAAGCCCCTCAGGTGTGTGAGGTGAGGAGCGCCGTCCGCGCCCTCACCGAAGCCTCCAGAGACTGGGCCCTGGGCCCTCATCACCGCCGTCGCGGCCAAAGAGTCGTACCCGCCGCCGTCGCGGCCAAAGAATTGCCCCCGCCGCGGCCCAAGAATTGTCTCCGCCGCCATCGCGGCCCAAGAATCGTCTCCGCCGCCGAAGCGGCCCAAGAATTGCCCCCGCCGCCGAAGAATCGTCGCCGCCGCCGAAGCGGCCCAAGAATTGCACCCGCCGCCGAAGCGGCCCAAGAAATCGCTAGCGCGATCTTCAGCGAGGCCTCCAGGCCCCGCAGACGCCGTTGCCGAGCAACCAGGGGTCGCTTGGCGTAACCCGGGAAGGCCGCGCACCGATTGGGCGCCGGCCCCCAGTCACGCCCAGCGCCGAAGGAAGCCCGGGAAGAGCCCCGGCAGTGCAGAGGGAGACGGGGAGCCGGCCGGAGAGGACTGCCGGCTCCCGCTCCCTTCCCCAGCAACCCTGAGCCCCCACCTGCACTTACCCTGAGCCCGGGGGCCGGAGGAGGGTGATCCCGGCCCCCGCAACGAGCCGCATACTTACTCCCTAATCCCGGGGGCCGGAGGAAGGCAATACCGGCCCCGCAACGACCCGCAACACCGGCCAGAAGGCCGAGGCACCCCCGGCCGGGCCCCGCCCGACAGAACACGGGCCGGCCCGGAAGATCGCCAGTCGCCCTGAAGCGCGACCA
Organism: Calotriton arnoldi; assembly: GCA_963921515.1. Classification (NCBI taxonomy): domain Eukaryota; kingdom Metazoa; phylum Chordata; class Amphibia; order Caudata; family Salamandridae; genus Calotriton; species Calotriton arnoldi. The sequence continues at coordinate 1,970,287 of CAWUFW010000064.1, forward strand.
ACGACCACACCGCAGGTGAGCCCTGGAGGCCCCTAGGGCCCATAAGACGCCACTGGGGGCCGGGGGCCACTATTAACCCTTAAGATTTTAGTCCTACGAGGCGAGGCCCCAGAGAGGAGTGGGCCTGGCCTGAATTAACCCCTAAGGGACCTAGAAGCCCCAGAATACAGGACATGTTGAGGGATTCCCCACATAGTTCATTCATGTATTGATGATGCCCACAGTATTTAATAATTTATGCCAATGCCTATTATAATTACTGCCTAGGCCATGGTTTTAACTGTTAAGTCTTTACCACAAGGGGAAAGTGTTTAATGGAGTTGAGCTGAAGTGTACACCGCCAAGAGTTGAAGTATTTTATGTTACAGGTGTACTGGAGTTGCAACGCCCACTGTACTGAATGTGGGTGCGCCTAGATTAATGCAGGCCTATTTAAATGTAACGTGAAAAGCCTTCTTTTAAATAATTGAGTATGCTAAAGTGAACTGTATATTTAGGCCTATGTTTTATTAACGTACCTTGAGATCATTATTAAGTGTTACGTGAAGGAGATAATTCCTGCGGCCTCTTAGTGGCCTACAATGTTGATGAGCTATGCAGCTTTATTTAAACGTGCATCAGTTGAGTAATATAATGAATTTGAATGTAGATCTGAATTAACCTGCCTAATCTGATGCCAACTTAATTTATTTATAAAAGATCTTGATTTTAAATACAAAAGCCTGGTGTGGTGTCATGTTATTGCGTTCGCATTTGTGAGTCAAAGTGAGAGTGTGCTGCACAACTGCCTTACACATTGCCTTCGCGTGCCTTTCCCGCTTCACGCCATGCTACCGTGTCGGACTCGGTAAACCCCGGTTCCAACAGGGAGGGACGACGGGGTGACAACAGTGATTTTTTTTTCATTTTAATTCCCACAAGAAGCTGTTGATGCAGCTACAGAAATAAAGGCTGTACGTGATTACATGATTGCATGACAGTAGAAATTTACTCAAGGAACTGTTTTTGTTTGTTTTGTGTAAATCCATTGAGCAGCTTAGAGAAATGTACTTTAGAAAAGTTGTTTTTTTAGAGCAAAAAATTGAGCCGGCAAGTATATCAAGATACAGGTATCTGGCCATCAATCAGCAGATGGTAAGCAAACTGTCTGCAGACTCAGTTTTTTTTTTTAAAGAAAGGGGTCTGATTGCATGAGAGGGAGCCGTTTCTCTTTCTATCCATTATGGGCCTACAAACCCAAAATTCAATCAGAGCATCCAAATCTTCCTCATTGACTGATCAGAAGTTGAAAAACGGTATGGCTGTTTTCCATGAAAAAAACTGAAAGGTGCCCAAAGGAGACAAGGAGCCTCCTTTGACCCACTGGCTTATGGTGTACCCACCTCCCAAAGGTAAAATAATAATAATAAAAAATGTTGTTACAAGGTTTCATGGACCCAGTTTCTGGACCATGAGATGCAGGAGAACATGAGTTTGCAGGTCCAAAGGCCTCACAAAGTGTGCCATAAGCACTTACAAATAACAAAAAAAAATACAGGGCCAGGTCACAGGTTTGACCCTCCAGCCTACCTGATGGCTTTGCGCAGCACGGGATGGCCACCGGTGGAGGTTTTGGTCCAAAGCCTAGTTGAAGAACCTGCATAGCAGGGGTTTGGCCACCTGTGACAGGGTGGGCATATGGCCTAGCCAAACCACAGGCCCTGTGGCCAAACACAACTGTATACAGTCGGACCCATATACTACAGAGTGTGGCCATCTACCTGCCACGGGATGGGTGCATGGTGGAATATACTTTCATAGAAGCTGGATGTAGAATATGAGCAAAACACCACAGAAATTCACTGAAAAAAACAAAACTTAAAGTGAAGCTATGATTAGCTTTGGTTCTAACACTTTAACTTAACCCTGGCGCTGGCGCAGCAGTCTTAGGCCACAATATGCTTGGTAGTGCCTCTGCGGCACCACCAAGCATATTACAAGTTGGCTGTCAGACACCCTTTTCATGGCGGTGAGACCGCAATGAAAGAGGTGGCAGAGAATCAAAAAAAATATATATATATTGACTTTTATTCAAAATAAGTTTCCTTCTCATAAATATTTTTTCTTTTTTTGTTATATATATTTTTTTTACTCTCTAGATCCTTTTAAAAATGTGCTTTTATTTTTTATAAAGGTTAACTTATTTTTTTTAATATTACTTGTACTGATTTTTAACATCATATATACGAATATAGGGTTGATGGACCGGAATGTCCGCTGCAAGGTATACAGGAGTGTTCATCTGTCCAAAATGCATTACTGCTTGTGAACCTAGTATCCTGACTTTTATATTGATCTTGGTGTAACACTAATCTAGCGTGTGTGCAGAGACCTAGGCCTGTCTCCGACAACGTGCAGTGAGTGTATGGGATAAGAAGAGAGACTAAGTACTGAAATCCGTGGGCTCCATTTTGGATGCCCCTGGTTTAGCATGGCACAAGATGAATGATGAGGACCGCTTCCCCAGACAGTGGAAGTGTAATGCATGCATTCCTATGACTAGTGGGTAGAGGTCCACTAACTGAAGTGAAGACGACAGAGCAGGACTACATTTAGAAATTCCATGCAGACCTTGTTAGCAAGGGACTGTTGATTAATGTTCTTCCAGAGTACTGCCAAATGGAGGATGGTAGGGGTGAAGCGTGAGTCGGCAGTTTCTGTTGTTCAAGGAAAGGACATTCCTAGGTCAGGGCTGTCCTTTCTTCTATCACACATTATTGCTTTAGAAAGGTGGATGACAGCCAGGTGCATTGATCTCACACCTCATTGTGCATATGTGATTGGTGCTCCTGCTTGGAGACAGGCCCAGTGCTACCTACTGATAAAAGCATCACATTACACAAAGGCTGTGTCTTGAGAGCAGCCTGAGTAGAACACATAAAAGAGAACCACCCCATACAGGGTCTTAAATTTGAGACTGTGGATCTACATCCCCTTTATAGAAGTTGGACCCAAACCACCCCACTTTGTTCCAGTCTCAAGTTCTTTGTGACAAAGGAAGGGAGTTGTGGTACGTGGGTAGTTCTATGCTGTTGCTTTAAGAGGTTTTAGAATGTTGATTCTCTGTAGAATTTTATCTTTGAATCATTCTGTTTCACCCAGTGTGAGGCAGTTGTACTGCTGACTCCTGTTGTGCAGTTGCCTCTTGCCGTGGGTTCCTGTTTATTTATCTTTGATCTAATAAATCAACTTTCCAGACCAGCAACGACTCATCGAGTGTCATTATCCAACCCCACCACATTTTGGTACCAGGAGTGGGGCTGGCCTCGATTTCCTGACGTGCCGGGTTCCTAGGAAAAAGAATGGAAAGGAGCCCACCGGCTGTTACTCTGCTCTACGCCCATTAAAGGAACACTAGGACATTGCTGACTTTCCATGGTCTTTCCTGGAGGTGGGTCACCCGTTTTTGCACGCCTTGCATTTATTCTCACAACTCTGCTTGGCTGCCGTTGGCCGCAGGACCCTACATATTTGAAAAAAACAGCAAACCTCCTCTTGCGCCCCTCCTGCCAGCGCTCGCACTCACCATTCTAAAAGAATCCTTAGCGAGGGTTCCACCGCTTCTTGCCAGCGCTCTGTCTTCTGAACGTCTCTACGCTCCTGAGCCCTTCCTGTGCGGCACTTGGGATTGTGGGAAGCGTCATTACGTCATACGCACGGTGGCCATCTTAGTTAGGTCGCGCTTCAAATTTACTATGACCGTCGTTGTTCTCTGCTGCAAGTGATTATTTGTGCGATACCAGGATCGGCGATTGGCACACCTTGCATCTTGTCATTTCATCTTCATTTTATCATTCTTCAGTGCAACGCTCACATCGGTTATTCGCACACCATTTCTTTTCTCTTCGCGTTGAGGCAGTTACCCTGTATGAAACCGGTACGGTGATTCACACATCTTTTCATCAAATTTGTTATTCATGGATATTTTCCCAAAGACTCCACCAATCTACAGAATTTAACCTTGTAAGGCTCCTTGGAGGTCATTTTTTACTTTTATCAAAATGTATTTATTTTTTATTTTATTTTGCTCTATATACTTTCAAGGTCTGCTGGAAGTTTCGTTTTTTTTACAATAAAGAGACAGCAACATGGCCAGCAGTCAAGGAGTTATTCAACCGGCACCGTTTTTGCAGAGAGCAGGAAAACCAGATTTAAAGTGTCCAGAGTGGCTAAGGGATTTTGAGAACTATTTAACTGCTATTGACACTGATGGCTATTCTCCTTCAAGGAAATTGGCTTTGCTTATAAATCATTTGGGGGTAGCTGGAAGTAGAGTTTTTGATAATGTTCCGTGTTTTCCTGCCCCAACATCAGAGGATATTCCCTGGAATGTATTTATTGGGACTAAAGAACGCATGAGGAAGCATTACTCCGATGCTTCTAGTGTTCTTTTGGAAAGGTTTAATTTTGCAATGTGCAAGCAATCTAGTGAGGAATCAGTTGAAGACTATGTTGCAACTTTAAGGGTATTGGTGGAAAAATGTGAGTTTGGTGCCAGTGTAGACACTTATATTAGAGATCAGTTTGTGTTTTATTGTTTTTCCCAAAAAAATACAAGAATGTCTGATGACTTCTCGCAATCCCACTTTAGCGGAAACTATAGAAATTGCCAAGAGTATTGAAAGATCAATTGTTACTTCCAAAGTTTTATCCAACCATGCCACACAAGCTGCTGTAAATGTGATTTCTGATGAAAGTGTTGTTTGCGCTATTAATTCCAAACAAACTGTGGATAAGAAGTATCCAAGAAACCAACCTGTTCGAGGACAATTGGTTTGTTTCCGTTGTGGTTCCAGGAACCATATAGGTAATAATCCTAATTGTCCTGCTATTGGCAAAAAGTGTATTAGTTGCCGCAAACTCAGTCACTTTCAAGGTGTGTGCAGGGGAGCATCCAATGCAGCGTCCAGTGGTAGCACAACTCTTAGTAGAGTTAAGGTCTCCAATATAAACTTGGATACTCCTGAGTGTGACGTGCAAGAGTGCACCACTAAATTTGCTAATGTTTTACTCACTGTTGACATTCCAGATTCAAGCACTTATGCTCAGAAGCAAATTAAAGGGCCACTAGTGGATGTCATCATTGATGGGAAATCTATTTTAGTTATGGCTGATTCTGGAGCTCCAGTTACTATTCTCGCGGATCGCACTTTTTACAAGTTCTGGGCAGAGGATACTCCTCTTATAGCTCCTGATATTAGTCCCAAAGCATTCAGGGAACAGGACATTGACTTGCAGGGTTACTTCTGGGATAATGTAGAATGTCTAGGTAGATCTGTAAGAACCAAAGTTTATGTGGCAATAAACGGAAGGGATATTGTTGGTTGGAAAGATCTTGCCCTTTTGGGAATCATTATGTCCAAGGCAAGATCCTCCAATCATTTTAGGAACTCTTCCCACTGACATTCTATCATTGGAACAACAGGAATGTGTAGTAGATAAACTAATTCAGTCTTATCCAGAAGTTTTCAAGGATTCTGTAGGAACCGTAAAGGGTTTTGAGCATGGTATAAAGCTCAAACAGAACGCTGTGCCTATTGTACATAAAGTTAGGCCGGTACCACTTAGTATTCGAGATGATCTCAAATTGGTATTGTCAAGCTTACAATCCGAAGGGATAATTTCACCAATTGATGCCCCAGAATGGATTTCTCCAGTGGTTCGGACCAAAAAAAAAGACTGGGGATCTCAGGTTATGTGTAGATTTGAGGTCTCTAAATCAAAATATTCTTGTTGATTGCCATCCCCTTCCCCACATCCAAGAAATGATAGCTAACATTGGTAAATCTAAGTACTTTTCAACTATTGACTTACATTGTGCCTACCACCAGATTCAACTTTCTGAAGATTCTCAAGCGCTCACTGCATTCGTGACACCTTTTGGTGCCTTCAAGTATTTGACGTTACCATTTGGTCTCGCATCTGCTGTGAGTGTTTTCCAAAAGTTAATGGACAGTTTGTTTGGAGACATTCGCCAGGTGCAAGCTTTCCAAGATGACATATTGATTCATACAGAGACCAAGGATGAGCACTTGCAAGTCTTGGATAAAGTTTTAAACATTTTACAAGAAAAGGGCATGACTGTGAAAGCTAGTAAATGCAAGCTGCTAGTAAGAGAGGTGGAATATCTCGGACATATTTCAAGTGGAGGAATTAAACCTAAATTTTGAAATGTGGAAGCAATACGAAATGCTCCACCTCCCGTAGACAAGGATGCTTTACGCTTATTTCTTGGCCTATGTGAGTACCACGCCAGATTTGTTCCTGGCTATGCTCATTTAGTCCAACCATTAAGATGTCTTCTTAAGAAGGGAATGAAATTCATATGGAATGATGCTATACATGAGGTATTCGAAAAAGTGAAACAATTGGTAATCAACGCACCTGCATTGCATCCCTTTGTACCTAATGGGAATTCATTTATTACAGTGGATGCCAGTCAAAAGGGTGTTGGCGCTGTTTTCGGACAATGGGTGGATGGTAAGGAGAACACTATAGCTTTTGCTTCACGAGCTTTAACTTCATCTGAGTGCAATTATAGGACTATTGAAAGGGAGGCCCTTGCCATCGTTTGGGCAGTTCAAAAATTCAAAACAGACATTTGGGGCACTCGTTGTGAGATTTTTACAGATCACAAACCATTAGTCTTTCTGGTATCTGGGAATGGGTTAGGAAAGTCTTCTGCACGCCTGGTGAGATTGTTATCCTAATTACAAGAATATAATCTTGTGGTCAAATACATTCAAGAGGGAAAGAATATCCGGGCAGATTGTCTTTCTTGCATTCCTCTTCCTAATTCTAGTGAGGGAGAGGATGATTTCCACAAAGATTGTGTTGTGGGACTGGTGGATGCGGTTTCCACTTGCAATGGAAGTATCACCCAAGAGGAATGGTCTACTGCCATGGAGCAAGATGAATCTTTGAAAAAAGTGGAGTATTTCATCAAAAACAAATGGCCTATAGGAAAATCTCTTAGCGATGATTTAAGAAGTTTTGCACAAATTAGTGAGGAATTATCATTCGAGAATGGAGTTTGTGTGAGGAAAGGTCTGTTTGTACCTCCGGTTTCTTTGAGGGAAAAGATCATTAACATGGGTCATGAGGGTCACATGGGAGTTTCAGCCACCTGCAAAAAAACTTAAAGAGATTTATTGGTGGCCAGGCATGGACAAACAAGTGGCCCATTTCATTGATAATTGCCCTAATTGTGTAGTGTCAGACAAGCACTGGAAATTAAACAAGAAACCTTTGTTTCCAGTTCCATTTCCAGATTCGCCATGGGAAAAAATTGCTGTGGACTTTTCTGGACCGTTCAACTTGTAATACTGTTTGGTTGCTATTGACTACCACTCTAAGTGGATCTATTATTCATTTGTACAAGCTGCTAATTCCACCACTGTAATCTCTTTCCTTGAAAGCTTGTTTAAGATTGAAGGCACACCCTTCTGTATTGTCACAGACAATGGTTTATCTTTTGTTTCTAGGCAAGTTACGAGTTTTTTAGAAAAATTTGAAGTAAAGCACTGTCAAGTTGTTTTGTACAGTCCATCCTCCAATGGGCTTGTCGAGAGGGCAAATCGCTTTCTAAAAGAAGGAGTTCAAACTGCCATTGCAGCAAATGTTAATGTGGCTGATTTTTTTACAAAAAAAAGGTTTGGGCATATCTTACTTCTCCTCATTCCACCACAGGTATAACACCTTTCAAAGCACTCAGGGGTAGAGAAGCCAGATCCAATCTGATGCCCAAATGGTTCACTGATTTAGCAGTGGGTTCTGCTCTGTCCAAGAAAATAAATACTTCTGAAAAATCAACAAGTTGTTAGAGATAGGGTTGTTGCCAAGCAGCTACTACAAAAAAAACTTTATGATGGGAATTCAAAGATCAAGATTGAAAATTTTGCTGTGAATGATTGGGTTTTTGGATCAAGACGCCTTACAAGGTGCGCAAAGGTCAGTCAACATTTTCATTACCTGTACGTGTTGTCAGAGTAAGCAAACCTTCTGTTTTGTTGGAAGGAAGGGGCTGGTGGAACAAGGACAGTGTAGTCAAACTTACTGATAACCAGGTTGAGATTTTAAAAAAAGTTTATGCAAATAGGAGTGATGAAGATGATTCTGATCTTTCTTTTGGTGTAGGTTTGGATGTGGTGGTCACCTCGAATGCTCCAGATGATAGGTCTTCTGGGACAGCTGAGGTGACTCCCTCTTTCTCTCCAAATAACAGTGCCAGTGTTGATTCAAGGTCAAGTACACACACACCACTCTTCTCTTCAAGAGAAGAGGGTGCAACTTCTCGTAACCAATGTATCTGTAAGTTACCAGTTAAATTGCAAGTCTATGTTCTTTATTGATTCACTTTCTCTTGTTTGGTTTCATGCATTTATCTGTTTTCTTTTTCTTTTAATTTTGTTTTCTTTATTTTGTGATGGGGGGGGTGGTACGTGGGTAGTTCTATGCTGTTGCTTTAAGAGGTTTTAGAATGTTGATTCTCTGTAGAATTTTATCTTTGAATCATTCTGTTCCACCCAGTGTGAGGCAGTTGTACTGCTGACTCCTGTTGTGCAGTTGCCTCTTGCAGTGGATTCCTGTTTATTTATCCTTGATCTAATAAATCAACTTTCCGGACCAGCAACGACTCATCGAGCGTCATTATCCAACCCCACCACAGGAGTGCTTTGCAGAGTACTAAAAAAGCTGCTGTGTGACCAGAGCTGGTCCCAGAGGTGAGATATAACCTGAAGTCTGCCCTGTTGGAAATGACCATCTGTTGCATAGCAACACCCCAGATTTTTGCCTTCTTTTACTGAACCCGTTTTCGTTGGGCAAAGGACTCTGCGCACTTTACCAGTATTAAATTGCTTGTGCTATCCCTTGAAATATGGTAATATTGAAATATTCCTAATTGGCACATTTAATTTACATATAGGTCTCTAGTGTATGGTACTACATGTATCTAGGGCCCATAAATTAAATGCTAATAGTGGGCCTACAACACTCATTGTGCCACCCATTAAAGTATTTCTAAAGACAGTGGTCCCCAGACAGAAAATAAGTTATAAATCAATAAATATAGACCCAATCAGTACTATATTGTAGACATCTGTCCAGCCGGCCAGATGTTCAGAATTTGTTCAGAAATTTGTGTTCATATTTGCTAAGAAACCCATGTTCTAACCCTTCATTTGTGACTAGAAGGATGAGTTTCTGCAATTCCCTGGTGGGGTTGGTAGGCAGTCTGAAATAGTGGTCAGTGTTAGTCAGCTGTCTCAGGATTTCATTCCTGTATTCATCTCTCTCTTGGAGGACTATACCTCCCCCTTTATATCTTGATCGTCGGCCTTACTTCCCTCTCTTTTTCTATCCCTTCGCTTCATCCTTTTTTAATATTTTTTCACTGCACGCTAAATCCACGTGCATGTTCTCATGTTCTGGAGCGCCTCGCATCACGTCGGACACCACATTAGAGACAATCTCACGAGCACTTCGGATATACGCCACTTTCCTTTGTCTAATTTTAACTCAATTTTTTCCCCTTTCTTTTTCCTTCCCTCCATTTTTTCTGTGGTTCTAGCATTTTAAGCCATATGAAAACAGGCATGTTATTTATAATGTCCTGAAGATGATCCCATTGCTCTCTTAAGGGATCGAAACGCCGTCGACACCTTGTACACCATATACACCCTCTGAAAATGTTCTAATTTTTGTGTAATGTTGTCTCATGTATATTCTGTTAGTTCTATCAGAAATGTGCTTGAAACAAACAATTTCCTTTGCCTGAACCCCTTACTTTATGTTTTACGTCTTTCTTGCTAAGTTGGATGCAGGCTTGTGTCCCACTTAAACTGTTCCTTGTTTATTGTCTGTAAACATTAATTTGACTGCATATTAAATATCTGTCCCGCTGGACAGATGTCTACAATATAGTACTGATTGGGTCTATATTTATTGATTTATAATTTATTTTCTGTCTGGGGACCACTGTCTTTAGAAATAGTTCAATTACCCAAAGGTCCCTGACCGATTGTATTTGGGTCTCCTTGTTTTTTCATAGCACCCATTAAAGTAGCACAATAAAACATGTTTCCATGCATGCCCTGTAGCCTGGGTATGCAGTTTTAAACTGCTATTTCGACCTGGCAAAATAATCCTTTTGTCCGGGTTAAACCTTCCTTTACAAAACTTATAAAGTCACTCCTAAGTCAGGCCCTGCCTACCCGCACGTTACGGTGCATGATATATGAAAAGTGGGACATGTATATTTAATGTATTACATGTGCTCGCAGTGAAAAGCCCCAAAAGACATGTTTCACTGTATCAAGGCTGGCTCTCCCATAGGGAAACACTGGGTTACTTTATAACAACTTACAATGCCTAATTTCATTTTGAGAGCAGCTAGAATAAATGATTCAAGTTTTAATTTTAATAGTATTTTAAAATCCAACTTAATGATCAAATCAGATTTTATATTACTATTTTAGAAATGACACTTAAGAGGTTGTCATTTCTTTGCCTAAGCCAAATGAGCCTTTCTGCCAGTGTCAACTGACTGCGGAATTACTCCCTGCTCCCAAACAGTGGACAAAAGGCTTAGGTGTGGACAAGTGTTTCTCAGCCTTGAGCGGGATGGCCTGGGGGCTGTACCCAGCCCCTTCCTGTGCTTCGAAGGACTGTCACTGGCAGATGTGGCTCACAACTAGGCATATGTCTCTTTGTCTTTCTAATCAGCTTGGCTCCAAACCCAGTGGGATTGAGGAGCTGTCCGAGAACTGATCTGGAGTGAACACAAGGGAGAGCTTGCCCATTTCCAAAGCCAAACCTCCTGATGGGCACAGGGAGCTCTGGCCAGGTGAAGAAGGGTTCTGCCATGTTGGATTTAGGTTGAGAGGGGCAATGATGGACAGTTTACGGTAAAACACAAGGAAGTGCTGCAAATGTGGGTAGGTTCACTCCTGGGAATGTTTACCACATTTGTTAGGGAATGACCAGGAGTTCCCCCGCCCACCACTGGCATAAATGTGGCAACCCCAGTACCCTCCTCAGGACACTCCTGAATCAGTCAGAAGGACTGCTCTGCTGTCTGAAGAACCTGAAGGAAGACTGGGACTGCTTGCCTTGAACCCAGGACCCTTGAAGTGACTCCCAGGGCCAATTGGCTAACCTACTGTTTGAGCTACAGGGACACAACAAGCTTTCAGAGGCCTCTCTCCCTGCAACTGCCCAGGACCAGTTCCAACTTAAGCTGTACTGGACCCAGCTTTTAGCCTCTGTTGGAGTGAGTCCTAATTCCCAAGTGGTGCCTCCCAGGTCCTGGACCCTTGAATGGTGGTAAGAGTGTACTCCTCCAGACCAAACTGCAAAAGCTGGGACAAAATCTTTTACCAACCTTTCCACCAGAGAATCGGCAGAAGACTGGGACTACCTATTGGTTTGATTCGTTGAAGGAGATCTGACTTCCAGAAAGGTTTCTAATTCTGAATATAGAGGGCTTCATCAGGACTCACGCCAAGCAGCAACCCAATGACATAGAGGCCTTCCTGGGCACAGACTTTCTCTGCTCCGAGCTTTCTCTCCTTTGTTGACTACCGTGCCAGGACCACGATCTTTAGCAAATTGGTGTCATCGCGTCCTGCTCTGGATCCAGCTTGCCATGCTGAAGACTTGTCGACAACCACTTTTTCTCAAAAATGTTTAAGTCAGAAGGTAAACTCTTCCCACTGGGACGGACCTGGCCCCTTTTTCTGACCCGCACTCCATCGTGGTCGGCCTTAATATTTGACCCAGTCTAGCGCGACCAGATATCCACAGTTGGCGCTCTGTGCTTTTTGGCACTATTTTTAATTCAAACTTCAAACATTCATATCGCCGGTTTTACTTATTGGATGTTTGGTGTCATTTTATTTATTACATTTTACTCATTTTTCAAAATTGGTTTGAAATTTTTCTTGTGTTATGTTTTCACTTTATTATTGTTTGAGTACCACATAAATACTTTACACATTGCATCTAAGTTAAGCCTGACCGCTTTGTACCAAAGGGTTCAGCACAGCTTTATTAAGTTACTTTTGTGGTTGTCCCTAACAAAGATTGTGATTATTATTTGAGGTGAGTTCTCACGCCCTCAACTAATTCTCCAATTACCTACATGCACTTTCTCTGGAGTAGACTCAGGGTCTGCATAGTGCTTAGAAGCCTGCCTCCTGAGAGAGTGAAGAAGTCTACCTGGCGAGACCATCAAGGAGGGGAAACCAAGCATATTCTTGGTGTGTGGAGCACCCAGAGAAAGCAGACACTATCAGCAAGCGAAGCCATGAGCGACCAATATTCTGACAGGGTCCCCAGGTTTCTCAGTTTAGTTCCTACCTGAGAACTGCCCCAATGACGATCAACCAGGTGTATGTGTATCCACTGTCCACTGCGGAAGTGACTTCATTCGTCTGCACTGTACCTCATTGCTGATCAGCCTGGGAAGCCACACAGACTTGAGACTTTCTATCAGAAGTAAAACAAGGGTAAGATTGAGAAACTGAGTTGCAGTTTTAAACTATATGGCAGAAACTAGGATAGTCTGCTCCTGTGCCTAATTTGTGACTCTGCCACTAGATGCTGGGGACTATAGAGGCAAACAACCTCGACCACCAAGGTTGGGGCGGCCACGTAGCCCTGTCTGGCTTACACCCCCCCCCCCTCTCAGAACGGGGTCTGAATATATATTCTTCCCTGAGGCAACTGAGCAGTAGCAAGAGAAAGTCTGATAACACGTGTGCTTTTGAGTGCTATTAACTTTTGAGACCATGGACTGCATCCTCAGACCTCATACCAAATGATCGCAAATCTTCTCCATTGAATAACACTATGCACAGACCCCAGCACTGACGGAAACTATTGCATTAATCACAGACAAAATAAAAAAATCTGAGGTCAGATCTCTGGCTAGGAAGGAAGTATAGTTCTCTTCTTTGTATAGCACTAATTCACATACAGAATACAGATATATTTTTTACCACATTATAAAGCACTTAATGAAGTGGTATCTTTATGGAGCGATATTACCGTGTTTGTGTTGTTTTTATTTTCTAAATCCACAACATCTTGTAAAGTAAACCTTTAACTACGCTACTGCATTACCATTGAGAGTGAAGTACTTCAGGGGAGTATTTGTTAATTCATTTTGAGGTCTACTAGTATGGTGGCTCTACGACACCAGTGGTAAACTATTTCTGTTGTCATAATTGGAGCCCAGTGTGTCCCAAAGGCCGAAGGCCATCCTAACTAGGTTTCTGCAGCTTCTCTTAGACTTAGTTCTCTCCATATCGTACTTAAGTGTGTATATGACTTTGCTTTTCTGTAATGGTCTCCTCTTGGGTCTATGAGCCTTCCATAACTTATGCTCTGCGTATCAATATATTTAGTCCAATCCTCGACCCTCAAGCTCAATCCCGCTTTTGTTTTCTTTCTCTTACAACACCTAAATATCGGATTGCCATTTCCCTTTGCCTAAGTTCTGCTTATATAATGTTATCTGTTCCATTCTATTATAGAGAACCACCTACTCACTATTGAACTTTATGCTTTTTGTACTACATTTATTCGAACAACTTGTTAGTCCTCTTGCTTCTAATTTTAGCTTCAAAGACCACTTGAAGCTGTGCCTGGATTTCCATTGAACTGCACTCATTGCTGTTGCCGAGTACCCACACTAGGGGTGCACTAGTATTTCAGGTTAAGGTCCAGCCTCTTTTTACATCGAAATATAATAGCTACTGTAAGCTTTGGTAAGGTAAGTGTTGCCCTGCATGTTGATGTCAGTTCCCCTTTATCTTTACCCTTTGACTTGGACACTAAGCTCTGATCCCACTTTCAGTCTTTAACCGAAGTTTCTTAAAAAGACTTCAAAAAGGCAGTGTGCAGGGAAGTTTTCTCCAAAACGAGAAAGGTTTAACTTTTGCCAGAAGCAGATGTTGGACCAGCACAATATCGGCTTTGATTGCCTCAGCATCGAGTAGGACTGAATGTTCTGCAACAAATGCTCACTGTTACACTCAAAGGCCATCAGGGAGCAGGAAGCCAATGACTACGTTATGTTTTTTATTTGTAAAGAGCACTTAAACCCAAAGTTCTCAGCCGCGGAAAACATAAGGGGATGTCCAGAACACAAGAAAAGAAGTTGGTCCAAGTTACGAGGTCATACATCATCTTCCAGTAAGTCCAGAACAAAGTCCAAGAACAAGAGGTCAAAGCATAATTCATGTAGTTAGCACTCCAACTTGCTGGTTCCACCATCATCATCCAAGTCGGAAGCGATTCGGACTCTGGACATTCTCCACTCCACAGTAGATAACAGCCTTCAAGGAGGCCATGATGCAACTGTTCAAACTGGTCCTAATCCCTCTGGTGCACCGTTATGCCTCGGTGATCTTTAGGTGCCTCCAGTTAGACTTGCGCGCTGGCAGGTATTCCTATGGTGCTGACTGACCCAGTGCGGTCTCAGCCATTGCTTCCTCCTGTATGGGGCGACACTTCGATGTCTTTGCCTAAAGTGCTACTGGTTGCTCCCATTTTGATGCAGGGGTGCAGATTACAGATCCAAATGCCAACTCCAGTTACTGATTTAGAGCTGTGGACCAGGGTTTGCCCCAAATCAAACTATGCTATTACCATGACAGAACTCCAGACAGAGGGTGACTCCCCTCCTATTACTTTGGTCTGTAAATAGACCTTCAGAAGGTTGGAAGCCAGATTTGCATCCATCTCCAACACAGTTCAGGGGTTTGAGCAGCTTCCCCACACTGCAGACAAAGACTAGGCTGATGTTTTACCTCACCTGATTACACTGGCGCTGGTTTATAACTTGTATACGTAAGGTAGTGAACCACAAAATGTATTTTTTCAGGCTCGGAGAGGAGTAAATAGACTATCACAATACAAAAAAGATCTTCTGCACAACCTCTATTTCTTCTGTTAATTGTTATTATCAATACGATCTATGATAATTACTGCTACTTAGCATTTCTCTAGCTTTTTCTGTTCTTTAAATAAAATCGTTCATCACATTTTTACATCATAAATCATATAAAACATCAAGTCTTTATCCTTATTGGAATTAGCAAAACACATTTCAATAATCCTTATCAAGATTATTTTCCAAGAAATAAATTGTTAGATGAAGCCCCTAAACCCTAACTACATGTATTCATGCATTCATACATCTCAGCTGCCATACTTCTAAAAACATTGTTTCCCAAACAACATTACTTAGAGAAAAGTGTGCAGCATCTTATATCACTTTATCGCACACTGCTGCTCCCAGTCCGGTCAACCTAGGACAAGCAGTCAATTCATGTTTCAGTGGTTACTGTTTCCATTCTACTACCTTCTTCAGGACTAGCATCCACTTAGATCACTTAAACTTCGGTGCGATTCAGGGCTTGTTTTTATTCCCCCAGTTAATTTCAGTAAGCTGTCAACTCAATATATACAAGGGTGTAGCCACGGGGGAGAGGTGGACTGAAGAGGCTGGGCCCCCTCATAAAAATGCATTGCCAGCATGTCAGAGATTGCTTTGAAAGCTTGCTCTACAATGCTTATGGCAATGGTGAGGTCCTCTCAGGGGCAGCAGTCCTGATAAAGGCAGTCATGAAACGGTGCCTCCCTTTTATTTTTTAGGTCTCGCCTAGGCAGCGCGCATGCGCTGCTCTAGGAGATGACCTTTAGAAATTGGTCAGCTCTTTTCAAGTACTTGTGCTTGTGCTGGCATCCACATTGCGGGAGCGAGCAGCGGCGCGCGCGCTAATTGAAAGCAGATGGCTCTTGCTCCCGCAAGGTGGATGCCAGCACAAGCACAAGTGCTTGAAAACAGCTGTTTGCATTTGCCTGGTTGCCCGGTTACCCTCGCTATCCCTTCTCAACTGCTTTTCTTGCCGTCGCTTTGCCGTCGCTCTTATTTTTTTTTTCATATTCTGCTCGTCTTGCACTTGCTTTCCCTTTTCAACCAGGGTCTGCCTCCCCCCTCTCACCACTCGTGAGTCTGCTTCCCCCTACCACCCGTGAGTCTGCTTCCCCCTACCACCCGTGAGTCTGCTTCCCCCACCACCCGTGAGTCTGCTTCCCCCTACCACCCGTGAGTCTGCTCCCTCCCCACCACCTGTGAGTCTGCTATCCCCCCTACCACCCGTGAGTCTGCTTTCCCCCCTACCACCCGTGAGTCTGCTTTCCCCCCCTAACACCCGTGAGTCTGCTCCCCCTACCACCAGTGAGTCTGCCTTCCCCCGTGAGGCTGCCTCACCACCTTTCCTCCCTTACCGCCCGTGAGTCTACCTCGACCCCGTGAATCTGCCCCTGCGAATCCGCTCCCCCCCCCCTTATACCGCCTGTGAGCCTGCCTTTCCTTCCATTAACGCCCCCGTGAGTCTGCTTTTACTCCAAACCCCCCCCGTTAGTCAGATTGCCCCACCCACGGGCCACGACCCCTCAAGACTGCCAACTTTCTTCCGTCGCGAACGCCCTCTCCAGCAACTAACCATCCCATGGGCTGACAAAATGCCACCCCTTAGACTGCTTTCTGCCTAAGGAACTCATCCCTCGTCCCAAATCCGTTCTCCACGACTGCATCCGTGTTAGATGCAAGGCTCATGTTTTCATGCTGTTTAACTTCATCCTGATGTTAATTGAAGCATACAATGCCTTTTTTTTTTATTGCGGTCTCTCGTAATTTAGAGCCGATTAGGAAACTATTTTGGCAAACTCAGTTTCAACCCGGGTGTGCGGACAAAAGTAATTTGCATACGTAAATTCTCAATGCCCGTTTAACTAAGTAACTAACTCTCTCACACAATCACTAACTAACTCTCTCACTCTCAATCTAAATAACTAACTCTCTCACTCTCACTAACTAACTCTCTCACTCTCACTAACTAACTCACTCACTCTCACTAACTAACTAACTAACTCTCACTCTAACTAAGTAAATAACTATCTCACTCTCACAAACTAAAAAACTAACAAACTCTCTCACTCACAATAACTAACTAACTCTCTCACTAACTAACTGACTCTCTCTGACTAACGGACTCTCTCTGACTAACTGACTCTCTCACTAACTAACTAACTCAGTCGCTAACTGACTAACTCTCTCACTAACTAACAAACTAACTAACTCTCACTCTCTCTCACTCACTAACTAACTCTCTCACTAACTAACTTACTCTCACTCTCTCTCAATAACTAACTAACTCTCTCACTATCACTAACTAACTAACCTTCACCCTCCTATTATTTATGCACCCCCCCATAACAAAAAAATCCCATAACAAGCAAACATTCACACAGGTACATACAACTTACCAGCATTTAAACAGCTTAAACACTTACGCAAACTCAAAATATATAGCTAAACACTTATAAGATCCCAAAGGCGAGACCTATTGGCTATGCCAATGCTTGTTTTACTAAGTTACCTTTTGCTTTTGGTGAGATTTAGGCGAGAAAAGCTGCTTGTAGGGAAAGGTGCTGCTAGAGCCAGGGTCAGAGGCTTTGGGACAGGGTAAGCAGCAACATTGTAAAGGTTTTGCACAGGATGGCAGGAGGAAGCAGACTACTCCCGGGCCTTATCTGCCACGCCCCCAAATCAAAACAGGAACAGCATTTCTCTTCAATCTGCAACACCTCTTGAGAATACAGCAGTGCAGACACACTGGCCATGAATCAACTTGAAGGTTAGGTTCCGATTCAGTTTTTTGTTTGACACAGCCAATTAAATCATAAGTATTCCGTGTGTCCGAAGTAGCATTGGTTTAGTGAATAAACAGTCAAACTCAGCCCAGAAAGCCGGTTGCTGGTATATGAGGGCTGAGCAGGGTAGGTCTGGCATGCGGGGCACTCTACCAGTAGCAGAAGGACTAGTCTGGGAGGAAAGTGGGTTGGTAATTTTCAGCTGTTTGTGGCCTGTTTTATGGTCTGAAGGGCTGTTTTTAACAGTTGTTTTCCGTGAATTACCACAACTATTGCCTGAAGCAAGCACAAATGCATGCAGTCTCCCATGCAGCGTGTCCCTGGAAGCTCAAAACTGCTGATATGCAAATCTGGAGCTTTATAGCTATCTGATTCGCTAATGGGGCTACGTTTATTTTGGTGCTTAAGCCTAATTTCTGTCACAGTCAAACAATAGGGCTGAGGAGGGAGAAAGAAGTTCTGCCTTCTGTGATACCATGACCGTGAATTCAAAACTGTTAAAAGAGGAAAGCAGGTCTTGGGAAGTGTGTGGATGAGCGAGGAAGCAAAATTCTTTTATATTCGTATGAGAAAATAGGTGGGTGAGGTAGATTTCTTGTAGTGCTTCAGTGAATATGTTTTTAACCCACTAGCCATTTGAGTCCCTCTTTGTTCCTGAAGAGATGAAACTACCCAACATGACTTTTTCTCTTTGAAGAAGGAATCCCCACCTCAGTCTTAGAAAAAAATGTTTACCAAAAATGCTCGATCCAGCAACCTATCGTAGCAGAGAAATACAAGCTTATATGTCTCTACAGGTGTGCAGAACTACATGGCTTATGGGATTGGGGTATGGTGTTAGTGAACTCAATGAAAATACAACTTTCAATATTCTTCTGAGGGCACCACTAATAGTTTGTAGCTAGAGAGACATGCAAGGCCAGTGCTTGCATTGGAGGGCGGGGGAAGGCAGGGAGGGAGACAGCAATGTCAGAAGCAGGAAATACAGATTAGAAGTAACGGCAAAGTCAAAGTCTGTATTTGTATTGTTGTAATATAGCGCTTCATACCCTTAACTAGGTGCTAAGTGAAGTGCATTTTTGTGCCTGCATATGTGTCCACTGATGACACATATGCATGCAGGCATGGTGAGTGGGTGGGTGTTTTTCTCCGTGTGTTGGGTGCAGGGAGGGCAGGATGTCTTTCCATTCCCAACTTAAGACAGGCATGCGCTACCAGTTTTGTTGAGTTTATAACTTTTAAGGCAAAAGTGCTTTATTTTTGAAGTCTCCACTTTGAAAAAATCCTCCAGTTCAATGTGAATTAATGAAGAAAATAAATTTCCATGACTTCTTCGGTACATCTCCCTCTCACCTACTCCAACACGTCGGTGTGTATGGTCATTTGTTTAATTTCAAAGCTATCACTGCCCAGTTCACTGGTATGCCTGTTTATTCGATGAAGGAGAATTTAAATCACAAGAAACTTCTGTCTATTGATGATGCGCAGAATCTCCCAGTGCCCAGCCTGCCAGTGAAGCCTTGCAAGGTGAAGGGGATGCTTTAATATAGCACTGTACACAGGAACATCCTAAATTGACTGTTTTCCTCAGCCGCCTCATTCCCTTTCCTGGATACAAAAATAAATCTGCCTTGAATCGTGATTCTTAAGCAGGAGAACAAAAGACGATCTGGTGGCAAAGCAAATGAGATAAATGGAACCCTCACAAGAGCATTAGTCAGCGCTCTAGGCGTGAACAAAAACGTAGCAGTAGGGGCAAATGAATAAAGCTGGTTCTCGCCACCTTTGTCCCCTTTGAAATATTTCCCTTTTCATGGGCACTTTTCTAGACTCAGATTTTTTAATGATGTCACTATTCTTTCTAACCCAAGAAGGCCACTCCTAACCTTTTCTCTTCGGCTAATTTCCAACCCATTTCTCTCTTCTCTTGCGCTGTGCTTGCGAAATCTCTTGTAACTAAAACATATATTTTTAAAAGGGGCTTACAGCCATCCCATTACTTACCATTTGTTGACTTGCTTGTCCGTCGGATTTCCTTGCTTTTTATTGGTCGTTGCTTGTCAGATCCTGCAGGTTTCTGGTTTCTCATCGCCTGCTTGTCTATTCTGTGGAGATTGGACCAAGTCTCCTTCCTTTGGAAGACTTCATCCCCTTTTTTTGTTGCTGAAGCTATTTTTTCTTTGGAATCATGCATTTTTTTTTAATGCATCTACTTTTGAAGCTGCACTGTTTTCTGAACATTATTTCTGCTAAATGAACTCTCCCCACGCTGGTATTTTCACACTCACCGGTGGTCACCCTCCCTCATGGACAAAACCAATTCCCCTTTTATATAGCGCAAACGTGTATTGGAGAGCTTTACGTGGGCACCGATTACATTACACCAAGTCACATTCATTTTTTCCTTGTAGGCATGGGGAGATTAAGAGAATTGCCCAGAATCACAGTATGTTGAGCCGAGTCTCGCATCTGGATCCCCCAGGTCCAAGTCGCCAGTTCTGGCTGTTACACCGTATCCTCTCCCCATCTCCTTGGTGTGTTTTCTGGGACAGAGCCAAGAGCATAGAATTCCCTCCAGATGCTCGCCTAGCACTTAGCCTCTTCACTTGAGGAAAAAGTTAAAAATATTAATGTAAAATGGCTTTAAGCAATGAGTTCTCCCATCTGTAGTTTTACTGGGTACTTTAACAAAAATTAAAGAGCGAACCATTTCTAATCCTTCATTGATTTGATACAAACCCCCTCCGCTCTCTGATGTCTTTCCCTCCCTCCCCTGTCGTTTTGCTTAACCCTCCCAACGCCCCCGCAGTTTTGTTTTTTACGTTTGTCATCCTCCCTGTGGTTTCACCCAACCCCCCACTCCCTCCTCCCACTCCCCAATGTCTTTCCTACCTACAACCCTCATACTGTTTTTTACATGTTGAACAGTAGCGCGGGCCACAGTGCAACATGGCCCAAAGCAAAATTTTAAAATGCGACACGACGCAGCCAATGCTGCCCACATCATAGCGCCCTTCTTACTTCAAGACATGTTGCCCAGTTGCCCGCGCTGCCGTGCAACATGCAAAAACAATTGACAAAGCTAATAGATTTCACATAGGCGAATCTCATTGGCTTTGCCAATGCTTGTTAAACTCAAGGAGTCAGAACGACCCTGGTAAGGGGCATCCATCTCCAGAGCTCACTTCGCCCAGACCTGAGGAACCGAATGAACTGGACAATTCTTTAA
This sequence comes from Calotriton arnoldi, assembly GCA_963921515.1. NCBI lineage: Eukaryota > Metazoa > Chordata > Amphibia > Caudata > Salamandridae > Calotriton > Calotriton arnoldi. The sequence continues at coordinate 1,991,282 of CAWUFW010000064.1, forward strand.
AAAAGTCGGAAGACGAACCTCTGCAGAGAGGCCATTCCTACCCTACCCGCCCTTTCATGAGGGACCAAACCCCACATATGGTACAGCCATTCCCAATATTAGCTGTGAAGAGTCTAACACCTGTTAAGCGTCCATCATGGCAAGAAATGGACAATGCAGGCAGACTGCTGAAAACTCCTAGTGCTATGAAAGGTCTCCTGGTCACAAGCCAGCAGTAAAAGAAACAAGTAAAGTCCTTGAAAATGTTGTTTGCAATGAGATTTTCTACTTGAATTCTCTTTGTCCTATTTCTACACTTCAGTCAGGGAGTCACTTCCAGAAGTCAACCAAAACTGCTTCAGTGGCTTTTACCAGCTCTTTTAATTTTGCTGCTCACTCCAAACTTTCTTTAGTTTCTATTCTTGATCTGTCAGCTTATTTCACACTGTTTGTCACACTATCCTATTTCCACCTTCTTGGCTTCTCTGACACAGGTCCATATTGTCTGTCATTGTATCTTACACCTGTACTGCTTCTTAGTCATTTCTTACATCTGCGCCTCTTCCTCTTCACTGTGGCATGCCTGTCTCGTTCTCGAATTAAAATTCCCTCCCCTTGTCCCATCTTTCAATTTCTCTTTCTCTTTCCATATTCATGCTGGTGGTTTACAGACTTTTCTGCATTTGCATGGAGGCAATTCACCAAAATGCTAGAAGTGGAAGTGACATCAGTCACCTCTTGACCCCTGATGAGATAATGTGGTTGAACCTTTGTCCCACCCTTGGTCCTTCAAGATCCACTATTTTGCTGATGAGGGGTGAACAGAGTAGCATAGAGCGGAAACTACAACAAGGTCATTACAGTCCTATTTATTTTCTGTTCTTGCTGCTGCCTTCATGATCCCTAAGACTAGGGCAGACAGAACAATGACCGGGTCACAATAGGGCAAACCAGGAGTAACAGCTGTCTGTAAAGACTATGGGTCTTATTACTTCTACGGTGGTCCTCTATTCCTCCTAGGATCACCCCAAACCTCATTTTAATACTATAATCTCCCAAACTACTCTTCTGAATTCCCTGCTTTGACTCATCCCAAAACTCATTTTACTATGATCTCTCTAGTCCATTTCTAAAGATTCTTCCCTCCTCCATCTCTCCTTATACTCACCCCAAACCTCATCCTCCTACTATGATCTCCCAATAAACACTTTCTAGACTCTTCCCTCTTCTATCTCCCATTATCCTTTTCAATCCAACTAACAGACTCACATGTCCACTGCTCAAATTTACTCAAATGTCACTATATAAATTCACTACTAATCCTTTTTGGGTTCCGGAGTAGCGTGCTACTCGGCAAAAAACACTTAGACGCCTTGTCAGGGGTAGTAAGCAATATATAAATGCAAATACAATACAAAACATATGCACCCAACACTAACGATCCTGCCTTTTTTTTAATAACCTGCAAGACCTCCTTATGCAAGAGGTTGATTGGCCATTACTATGGCTAGGTGACTAATTGTATTTTGGAACCCGGTTAGACAGAACCCCAACTAAACCAGGCACGAAACCCCAAATGATGATGACGCTCTGGGAGGTAATGTCCAATATAGGACTTGTGAACATTTGGCTTCAGCGACATCTAGATCACAGTATATTTGCCTGTCATTTCAACTAAACGTAAAGCAGACTGGACAGGGTTTTGGTGGCCGGGTTCACTAGGCTAGATGACCTACATGTAACTCACCTGACGCAATTCCTTTCAGATCACTCCCCGGTCTGTTGCACAGTTGCTCTTGGGGACACAAAGCTGGGGGCACGCTACTGGCAGATGCCTGTGGATATCCTGGAGGACCCGACGGGCAGGGAACAGTTATTGCTTACCCTGATGGGCTATTTTGAATCTAATTGGGGCACTGCTGGAAGCAGGTCTGTGGAATGGGAGGCACTCAAGGCAGTGTTAAGGGGCACATATTTGGGACTAACTTGTGGGGTCCATAGGCAGTTACAGGCAGACCTATGTGAAGTAGAGCAAACATTCACTGGAACCCAGGCTATGCATCCAACCACTCCGACCTTGCTAAGACACAAGCATCACATATGGGGGACGTATCTCCGATATCTGGGACAGACTAAATATGGGCACATAATGGCCTGGATTCTGCAACGGGAACGGTTACCCCCGCTCTTGAAATTTTTGGTTTCTCCGACTGGGACTAGGGTTACCACCAGGGTGGGTATTGTGGAAGTGTTCCGCACACACCTGCAGCACGTATATGCAGCGGATCAGACAGTCAACGCCAATGTCTACTCCCCCTTTTTAGAAGGATTGGCCAAGTTAGCACGGGTGGTGGCTGATGAGCTGGACGAGCAATTAAAGCTGGAAGAGCTTAGATCGGTGCTTAATATGCTCCAAAGGGCTAAGACGGGCTCCCACTAGAATTCTACTAAGCGTTTTGGGCCGCATTAACGCAGAATCTCCTAGAGGTCTTTACTGCGGCTTCAGAACATGGCGTTTTACCACCTACGGTGCGCAAAGTCAAGATTTGTAAGCTTCTAAAGCCGGGGGGCTACGCCACTGACCCTACAGACCTCTTATGATAAATACAGATTTGAAAATACTCAGCAAAACCCTAGCCGTCCGTTTATCACCCCATATGCCATGGTTGGTTCATAAGGACCAATGTAGTTTAATCCCGGGAAGGAGTACTAGCAGGAACCTCCGGCGACTGACACATGTTCTACACAAGGATGACCAGCGGGACGAAGAACTCGTGCTTGTGTCAATTGATCTGGAGAAGATCTTCGACACTGTGGACTGGGGCCATTTGCTTCAGGTACTGCAGATAGTGGGATTCGGCCCCAAGTACCAAGGGTGGGTTCGGCTCCTTTACACAGACCCGGTTCCTAGAGTGAGGGTGGGACAACCTCGCCCAGAGGCATGGACACACTGTAGGGGAGCTCGCCAGGGGGGACCTCTCTTTCCCGATTGTTTGCATTGGCGATAGAGCCGTTAGCTATATGGGCACGTCAGGAGCTACAGGACTGGGGCATTCAGGTGGGTGAGGTACCACCTGTTGCACCAATATATGCTGATGATGCCTTATTTTATCTTGCCCCTCCTAGAAATGCATTGCCACAGCTTTTGCAGCTGCTAGATGACTTTGGGACCATTTTGAACCTTACTCTGAACCTTAATAAGTCCTTAATATTCCCACCTGCCTCCTTGATAGGCAAGCCAGTGGATCGATTACCGGTCTTGGGATTGCGTTAGGAATTAGAGCAAATTGGATATTTAGGAATCAAAGTAGAACATTCTAGGAACCAACAGCTACGCTTAAATGTGGAGGGAGTCCTGGAGTCCTTGAGGACATCTGCAAATTTTTGTACCACCTTGCCCCTTTCCCTAATTGGCCGCTTGGCTATTGCAATAATGGTGCTGCTGCCACGATGTCGCTATGTATTGAGGAATTCACTCTGAGCCTTACCACCCACAATATTTAAACAACTCAACTCTCTCCTGAATGTGCTCCTCTGGGCGGGCCAACGTAGCAGAGTGGCCTTAACGACCCTGACTAAACGTAATGAGGATGGAGGATTGGAGGTCCTACATCTAGATTTATACTACTATGCTGTGCACCTTCAACATGCAGCTTGATGGCTAGATCCGGAAGAAAATTGGGAGAAGAGACTACTGGCGGGTAGTGAGGTGGCAGGCCGCTTCCCGACATAGTTGATGGAAGGGGATGGGACGTCGGCGGACTCTCATATATAGTGCGACACACAGCTTTTATCTGGCAGCGTTTTGTGCAAACCGTCCTAAAGCGGGCTCCCTTCCACAGGGAACTTGACATGTGGACATTAAAGCCCATCAGGCAGTTATTAGACAATATGTCCTTTCAGGCGTGGCAAGAGGATGGGTGCGCGATCTGGGAGGCTTATATCCCGGAGAAACATTCATCACTTTTGAGGAGGTGTGCCAGGAATTCACATTTGGCCCTGATCAATTTTTACAACATGCTAGCTTGGCGGATGTGGCTAGGATCACCTGGCCTTCATACCCTGCGGCCACACAAACACTCGGGGTCCTATTAACCTGTGGCACGAGATGCCGCCTAATATCCTTACTGTATAGAGCAATGCGTGCAGAGGCCGTTGGACCCTTCACCGTGCTCGTTTGGCGTGGGATTTGGACCTCGATATACCACTATTCGACAGGGATTGGACACAAGTTAATGAACTAACGCATTCTGTCTCCAGAAACGCTTGTTTCCAGTTAATACATTACCAATTCCTACTCAGGACTTATCTCACACCTGAAGCACTGCACCAGTGCTGTTTGTTAGGCAATGTTAAGCGACCAAAGGGGAGGAAACTGCGCTACAAATTTTTTCACTTGGCATTGGTATTGGCTAGACATCGGTTTGCCATCACATGGATGAGTCAAAGAGCACATGAGAAAGCACACTGGCAGAGGGACCTAATGTAGTGGTCACTGGCAAAAGAACTTCATATGAAGTTACATAGATGCAATGACAAACTAGCAGAGGATCTAACGGACTGAAGAGCTCTATGCGATGCCCTCCTGAATCTGACATTGGATGAGTCCTCCTCGGGATGTGATGCGACTGATGATAGTGGGGAGAAAAGTCCGACTTGGGGTCTGTATGGGACATGCTGATGGGGAGGGAGGCACACCCCCAAGGGGGGTGAAACCTGATGTTATACTGTGCAGCCTCCTGTTTCTGGTGTCCATAATAATGATGCTGTATGTAAAACTATACATGCTTTTATGTGTATCACACCCACCGTACATACCACTGCCTGCTGTCTGGTCTTTTATTTTTCCATTTTATAGCACAATAGAAAAGTTTAAATAAATAAATAAAAGACGCATGTAAGACATGTCTTCCTGAGCCTCATGTGGCTGTCATAGAAGCCATTAGTAAAGGTTCACTAGGCATGCGTTCTGTAATGCTAGAATGGAGGCGGTTACTTGCCAGGTGGTAAAAATGTAGTCAAACTGTTTATTCATTTGTGAAGGTTGTGGATGCACCAACTGTCAATATATCTGGACATATGTGTTTATAGAGGTTTGTTTGTGTGCAATCTGGCTGATGACTGGTTGAGAGGTTGTCTTGAATGGGGATTCTGTTCTGTGGCATATGAATGTGATGAGCCCTTGCATGGCGGCATAATGTTGATGTGAGTGCACTGATCTGTTGGATTGAGCCCGTGGCCTGCTGTATGAAAGTCTTGTGTGTGGTGCCTCGAAAAATCCACTTGCCCACTCGCAATTTCGGGGGAAATTTTAGCAGGTCGAGCTATTTTTAGCACTTACCTGGCGAGTAAACTTAAGCTGGAAGAAACAAATGTTCTGTTCCTTCAGCAAGTGAATGAGCAATTAAGAGGCCTTTAAATCTTGTTTTATCTTGACACATTTGCAGACTACTTAAGGACAGAGGTCAAATGTCAATTGTCTTTTTACTAATTGTTGCTCATGTGTTTCTGGAAAATGGTGTCTACTTTTCTTTCTCTTATTACAGTTAATGCTTTTTGTCAAGTGAGCTATCTGACAATTGTGAAACAAAATGCAGTAAAATTTCAGTTTTTTTCTCTCTAAAACAACATTTGAACAGCTTGTAAATGAATAGTGCAAGTAGATCAGGAATTATGAAAGAACTTTTTTTTGTAATTCAGAAGTGTGATGCAAACAAAGATTTAAATTGGAGGAAAACAAATCAGAACACTTTACTTGGTGATGTGCAAATGACAAATATTTGCAGAAAATGTATTTCCAAACATTGTACACTATATAGTTTTAAAACCATGTCAGTGAGAAATTCTGTTGCCATTTCAAAGTAAAATCTGCTGATTGCAAATAACAGTGGGCTGCTACTTTAGGCTTTAGTTATGTATTTATTAAAAGTGATAGTTTTTAAACATGAAGTGAGAGACATTCCTGGCCAAGCCCTGATGACAATGCATTTAATGAACTAAGAGGCAAGTCTGCAGTCAAGTGTATCTTATATGTGGCTAGATTTGCATTCTATATGGAGCTAATGTTTAGTCTATTAAATCAAACAAAAGAGTTTTCTGTACAGCAGACGTGCTGAACTTGCGTATTTGAAGTTGCTCTCATATGTGATAAAGAAGAAAAAGGCATCTCAGTGAATTACAATACTTGCCCAGGATCACATAATTTGAAACCAGTTTATGGGTCAAGAGCATTATAATTAGGTCGAGTAGATTATTTAAGTCACTAGGGGCCAGATGTATGTAGCTAGCATTTTGCGATTCCCTAATTGCGAATCACAAGGATTCGCAATTAAGAAATCGCAAAATGCAATGTATGAAGGTGTATAGTACACCTTTTGCGATTCCTAAGGTGTAGCAAATGACCTACCTCATGAATATTAATGAGGTAGGTCGCAATTTGCGACCCACTAGGAATCGCAAAAATCACGGGGATGGTGGCCTGCTGAGATCAGCAGACCACCATGTCTGTGATTGCTTTTAAATAAAGCAATCTTTTTTTTTTTGTAAAGCAGCCCGATTTCCTTAAAGGAAAACGAGATGCTTTAAAAAATGAAAAGTTTTCTTTTCATTTTTTAAGAGCAGGCAGTGGTCCGTGGGACCACTACCTGCTCTTAAAAATAGTTTTACAAACATTCACAAAGGGGAAGGGGTCCCTTGGGGACCCCTTCCCATTTGCGAATGGGTTACCACCTACTTGAGGTAGGTGGTAAAATGCGAATGTTTAGCGACCGCAATTGCGGTCACAAAACATTCATACATACCGATGCAATTCGGTATTAGGAAGGGACGCCCTAAACACGCCCCTTCCTAATACCGAATCGCAAACCCATTTTGCGATTCGGTAACAGGTTACCGAATCGCAAAATTAGGTTTGCTGCATCGGAAAAGCAATTTTTGCGTTCGCAAACGGTCAGATTCTGCGAATCTGCCCTTTTGCGAACTCAAAAATGTTTGATACATCTGCCCCTAGATCTAGTAACATGTTTGGGATTTTTCGAGGCCTGGCGTGTGAATATACCATAAAGCAGTTGGTGCCTTGACGTGGCTTTATGGCTCACCTTCAGTAGTCTTGGTTTCCATTATCAGATACTCTGAGGGGTATTTGTGCTTTGAAGCTAGCATTTCTGGAGGTGCTAAAACCAACCAGTGTAAGTGGTGGATTAACTTAAAAAAATTAGTACCAGATTTATATCTGTGGCGGTAAGGATAATCCGTCTCAATGGTGACAGAGTATCCTTACTGTGAAGATAATGATCTGGCTGCCCAATATATACGCGGATGGACCATTGGAGTAACCGTGGAGAAGACTACTCCATCTCTAGCATCGTTGCATCCCTCCTTTATCCCGACTGAGTAAGCGACATTTGCGGCTGACCTCGATGTCCGCCCGTTAGAAGTGCATGCATACAGGTCAGTTTTCACTACCCGTCACCACCTGGAAAACCATGGTGGTAAGGGGCAGTGAAAACTGTTTAATGCCCCCTTTCCATGGGATATAGCTCCCATGGTGAGAGGAGCATTTTATTTTTATTTTTTTTAAAGAAAATCCGGCTTCAGGATTTTGTTTTTGAAAATTTAAAGAAAAATGTATGGACGGCTCCGTCATGGTGACGGAGTAGTGCGTAAAAAAGCATTGGCAGGAACAGCTGTGTTGGCAGCTCCTGTCAATGATTTTGAATGGACCACCAGCTTGGCGGTCATTTCTAAATTTGGCAGGCAGAATAGTCTCAGCATGGCAGATGTTAATTCCTCAGCCAGGGCGACTAAGTCTTCTTTGTCAGCCAAAATGTAAATATAGCTCTTACTAAGAAATCATAATTTTTTCCTCCCCAATCTAAACACCCAGAGGTGTCCATCGATGTGTAACTTGCATTGATTTTGTTCATTTTCCCATAATGCCATGCAAAACTTGACAGTGCGTACATGGCTTACATATCTCATTTATTTACATTTGTGTTGGAAATTTCTGTGATCTGCTGAGATCAACAAATTGACAAACCAACCAGCTGTCCCACATGTCTCCACGTAAAAGTAAAACCCAATTTTTGAGGGTGGCCTTAGCGCCCATGATTGGAATATGCTAGAAACACCACATAAAAAATGTATAAATCGCCATGCACTCTGTTTTCTGTGTTTTTCTCTTTTTGTTTGCTTATTGAAATAGTTCATTGGTGTGCTACTCCATCAATGACGTTGGGTCTGTCAGCGCCGTAGACTTATAGTAATCTAAGTGCCAGGTTTGGGTTACCATTCCCTAGCTGTTGGGTGCACTTAGCGTTGGAACATGTCTGTTTCTCTTCCAATTAAATATATAAATCTTCCACTTTCCAAAAACGACTTCAATCTCTTTCCATTTGTTCAAAACATGAATTTAATGCATCTTATTTCAATTGCATCCTTTTGTTACACTGATCGTGTTGTTATATGCAAACTCTCGTCAAACCCAATGCATTTCGGGTCGAGAATAACCCTTCATCAGGGGTCTCTAAAAACGAAAAAAACAAGGCGCCAGTTGAGTCCTAACTGTATCCTCAAATATACTGTGTGGTGATTACATGATTTGTGAGGTGCCACATACTCAACGTGCCTCGAGACATGTACCTGTCATACCGTTGCATATAAAACAGAAAATAATGCGCCTCTGTGAATTACGTCATTGCGGTTATTCACGTTTATTTTTCACCAGAAATGTGCGCAATCTACAGACTTCGTTTTACTGAATGCTGAGTACGGTTCTACCACGGGTGAGCAGATGGCGTCCTCAGTTTTTTTTAACATTCTGCGGTGATGGTTTATCACGTAATTCGCATGTAGTTTGAATGCTTTCTGCACGCATTGACAGGTATTTTTTATTTAATTTTGAATGCTTTCTGCACGCACTGACGAGTATTTTTTATTTAATTTTCACGTGGCTTTCTCACACATAACGCAACAATGTGAGTCGGTATCGTTTTGAAGCAATGCGGCATGTTTTCTAATCTTAGGTTTGCTTGAATAGCCTATCTGGTAATGATTCACAAACACGGGCACGAAGGTCACAGAGGCGCATTATTTTCTGTTTTATATGCGACGGTATGACGGGTACATGTCTCGAGGCACGTTGAGTATGTGGCACCTCACAAATCATGGAATCACCACACAGTATATTTCAGGATACAGTTAGGACTCAACTGGCGCCTTGTTTTCTTCGTTTTTAGAGACCCCTGATGAAGGGTCATTCTCGACCCGAAATGCATTGGGTTTGACGAGAGTTTGCATATAACAACACGATCAGTGTAACAAAAGGATGCAATTGAAATAAGATGCATTAAATTCATGTTTTGAACAAATGGAAAGAGATTGAAGTCGTTTTTGGAAAGTGGAAGATTTATATATTTAATTGGAAGAGAAACAGAAATGTTCCAACGCTAAGTGCACCCATCAGCTAGGGATTGGTCACCCAAACCTGGCACTTTGATTACTATAAGAAACAGAACATAGACATCCCATTTATGCAGTGAAAACACACCTTTTTTTGCAATGTGGGTAGCTGTGGATTTTGGGCCCCAGCTCAGCCGGCACCTAGGCAAGCCTGCAAATTTTTGAAAACTAGACAACTAGTGGAGTCTAGGGGTGCATGACTTGTGTGGCTCTCACCAGGTAATTTTACCCAGAAGCCCTTGCAAATGTCAAACTTTGGTAAGAAACACACATTTTCCTCACATTTCTGCGACGGAAATATCTGGAATCTGAGAGGAGCCACTGGTTTCCTACCACCCTGAGTTCCCACGAGTCTCCAGATAAGAACGGTACCACACTTGTGTGGGTGAGCCAAGAGACAATGACACAAAAGGTCCTAAAACGTTACATTGAGAGATAAGCAATAGGGGTAGCTGCTGTATTTAGAGCCGTGGTGTGGCGCCAGCCATGCACACCTACGAACCACAGACTTTTTTGAAAACTAGACGACTATGGAAGTCCAGGGTGGTGTGCCTTGGCTGGACCTAGTGTCTGCTACAGGAGCGGCTCAAACTAAGGTCTATGGAAGTCTACTGGCGAGGGTTCCTACTTAACTTAGTTTGATCCGGAAGTTTCCATCAGAGAAATGTAAGGCAAATGTGTTGTTTCAGGCAAGGCATGAGGTTTGCAGAGCATTATGGGTAAGAAAACCTTGTGGGATCCACGCAAGGCACACCACACCACCCTGGACTCACCTGGTAGTCTAATTTAAAAAGAATTCTGTGATTGTAGATTTGCATGGGTGCCACCACAGCACGGATGCAAATACAGCAGCTACTCCTATTCCTTTTCTCTCAACATAAGGCTTCAGCGCCTTTTGTTTCGTGGTCTCTTAGCCCACCCACAAAGTTGGGTACTATCGGGAAACAAGTGGGAACTCAGGGTGGTAGGAAATTTGTGGCTCCCCGAAGATTCCAGAACTTTCCATTACAGAAATGAAAGGAAAATGGGTTTTTATTTTGGGCGAAGTTTGAGGTTTGCCAGAATGCTGGGTAAAAAACCTGGTGAGAGTCATGCAAGTCACCCCACCCTGGATTCCCCCAGATGTCTAGTTTTCATAAATGGGCGAATTTGATATGTTTCCCTAGGTGCAGATTGAGCTAAAGCCCAAAATCAACAGCTACACACTTTGCACAAAAAAGGGTCAGTTTTGAGTTTAAAAATGTGATGTATCCATGCTGCGTTTTAGGCCGTTTCCTGTCGTGGGCACTAGGTCTACCCCACACAAGTGAGGTACCATTTTTATCGAGACTTGGAGGAATGCTGGGTCAAAGGAAGTTTTTTGCTCCCACAGATTCCAGAACTTTCAATCACAGAAATGTGAGTAAAATGTAATTTTTAGGCAAAGTTAGAGGTTTGCAAGGGACTCTGGGTAAAAAAAACCCGAAGAGAGCCATGCAAGTCACTGTCCCCTGTATTCCCTCAGATGTCTAGTTTAACAAAATGTGCAAGTTTGCATGGATGCCGGCTGAACTAGGACCAAATTCCACCACTACCCACTTTGCAAAAAAAGGGTTCGTTTTGAGTGGAAAAATGTGTTGTATCCAGGTTACATTTTGGGCCGTTTCGTGTCGCGGGCACTAGGCCTACCCACACAAGTGAGATACTGTTTTTATCAGGAGATTTGGGAGAATGCTGAGTGGAAGGATGGAAGTGTGTGGCTCCCTGCAGATTCCAGAACATTCCATCACAGAAATATGCGGAAAATGTTTTTTTTTAGGCAACGTTTAAGGTCAGCAAGGGATTCTGTGTAAGAAAACCTGGTGAGAGCCACGCAAGTCACCCCACCCTGGATTTCCTCAAGTGTCTAGTTTTAAAAAAGGTGCACGTTTGCTAGGTTTACCTAGGTGCCAGCTGAGCAAGGGCCCAAAATCCACAACTACTCACTTTGAAATAAAAGGGTCAGTTTTGAGTGGGGAAAATGTGATATACTCATGTTGCATTTTGGGCCATTTCCTGTCGCAGGCACTAGGTCTACCCACACAAGTGAGGTACCATTTGTATCTGAAGACATGTGGGAGGATAGTAGAACATTTATTATTACTAATAGGATTGTGCTCCATGTGTGCCATCCAAATGTAAGCCAGTGTGTGAGAAAGAAGTCATTTTGAAAAATACCCCATAAATCATATGCTCGGTTGCGTACCCACAAATTCAGAAATGGACAAATAACCACTGCTCCTAAACTCCATATCTTATGCCCATTTAAGAAATTCATAGGTTTCCTTGATGCCGATTTTTCACTCTAAATTTTTCACCATATGAATTGGTCTATACTCTACACAATGAAAACCAATTGTACAATGCAGCTCATTGTTGGTTCTGGGTACCTTGGGTTCTTACAGAACCTACAAAACCTATATAACCCCGCAAGCAGAAGGTTCTAGGGGACGTAATGGTATATTGCTTTTGTAAATCGGCCATCGTGACAAAATGTTACAGATGAAAACGTTATCATGAATGGCCGTTTTTTTCCTACTCATTTTCAATAATTCTTTATTTCAATAGTTAGTGTCTTTGGGAAAACCTTGAGGGATCTACACCTATAACCCCTTGCTGAATTCAGAATGTCTATTTTTCAGAATTCTATCGCTTTTACTGATCACCCATGGGTTTTACACTGGTTTCCACCACAAACTGGGAGTAGGTTGAGAAAACACAAAATAGGTAAAATTGGCTACCTCTTTGAAAAATGCCAAAACTCTGGTAAAAAATTAGGTTTTTTTTAAATTCAGCTCTGCATGTTCCTGAAAGCTAGGAAGATGGTGAGTTTAGCACAGCAAACCGTTCGTTTATGCCATTTTTAGGAAAAATAACAGGCACTTATGTGAAGCACTTCTTTTCTATATTTCCCTCTGGAAAAAATCAACGTTTAGCTTTATTTTGGCTATTGGGGAAAAAAAGGATGCAAATTTAACGTGGATAAAAAGTTATGGAGCACCAAGTGCAAACTACCCCAATTAGCCAAAATGAGAGGGGGGTTTGGGGTGGGGGAAGGGGGAGACAAGTGTTAAGAGGTTAAGTCTCCCCTGCCAAATGAGAAACATTAGTAGTAACTATGCTGTCTATTATATAAAAGTATACAAAAATTATATTATATAAACCTATGGAATATCTCAATAACCTTTAGTTAGTCAGATGGTTATAATAGCCACATGCTAAAGTATTTTACTATATTTTTTATGTGAAACAGTATGTGATAAAAATATTCCCTTATGGGTGGATAAGACAACCCTAAATAAATATAATTTAAATAAACAAATATACTTATGAAAGGGAATGTGTATGGGACATATGTTGAACATCATTGCTAGGACTATACAAATTATATACTGTATAATAATTATATATGCATGAATTTATTGCTTATTTTGGTGCCTTTATTACAAAAAGCACAACAACCAATATATCACAGGCAAACCGTGAAATATGGAAATAATTTCACAGTTGCCTGTGAATACAGATTTCATCATCATAGTGACAGCCCCAAATTACTCTGGAGAATGGCAACATTGTCAGGGCTACTACGAATATGCAGCATGGCGGACCAAATCATACAGCAAGGTTATCTATATTATGCAGCAAAAAATGCAAATTATGCTGCACATTCTCTGGCCGTATTTGCATCCATTTAAGCTAGAAATAACATTCTAGGTGAAATCTTCAAATTTAATAAATTATGCGGCAAATATGGTAAATACATAATTATTCGGTAAATGCTGCAGAATTGCCTAAATCCTCCAGCTTTTACCATTGCCCATTGTTTTATTAGCATTATTCAAGAAAGGTAAACAAAACCTAAACATTCTAAATCCAGTCAGTGTCCCTTGTTAGCTGCACTTTGAAGCATACAGATTTTTCAAGCTAACTGCATCACAAATAAACATGTAATATAAAAAGTACATAAGGGTACGATGTATAATATGGTCCAATTGTGCCATTTCAGGGTTCTGGTGACATTTACAAACCACTCAGCCTTGGGCCTCGTGCTGTATGATGTCATCAGAACCCCTCAATGGCCATACTGGATAATACCATATTACACAGTTACTCATTATGTGATATAGATTAATAGATAGATATAAAGAAAGCGGATGTACAGAATGTAATCTGCAATGTATTAACATTAAGTGTGGGGAGGCCATGACTCGAGATAGGCAGAGCTTAAAGTGGGTCATGACCCCCTCTGCTTCCCCTCAACAATGATAGTAAATAGCATTTTACATGTTGTGCATCGTCATATACGTTTTATGCCATAGCATTTTTTTTATGTGTATTTGTTTTTCAAAAATATATTTAACCAAAATCAGGATGCAAAGCGTAAAATTTACGCATTAAGTTAAATTAACAGCGAAGAAGACTTCTGACTATTAGAAGAGTTGCTTCTATGTGTGAAATAATTGTATTATGCGATCTGTGAGGCAGTATACAGTGTTTTTTTCCTCAATCTAGATGTGCTCTACTTTGGTAATAAAATGGAATTTGAACTTACGTCAATGTGTTTTTATTAGTACAGTTGCTATAAAGAAAGTGTCACTGAGCCCTAATTATTTATTTTCACTGCTACGATAGAGAATATATATATATATATTATATATATATATATATATATATATATACATATATATATATATATACATACATACATATATCATTCTACAAATTCAGTCCTTAGTGGGGGAAACACTTTACAGCTGGTGCTCGCGGCGAAAAAAGGGCCAGTTCTCGCATAAATATTTCCACAAAACGAAGAATACACGGCACTCTCCTCGGTTAATTCAGCTCTTTATTCAGACAAAAGCTCTCCTCCTCCTACGCGTTTCGCACTTCTCGTTCTTGGTCACGGTAGTATACACAGTCACTTGTCTATTTTCACTATTTATACTAAGTATCCACAGTTGCCCATTATAAGGCATTGTGGTACTAGTAGTTCGTATTTTCAAATAACTTTATCAAACATGTTCTTAATGCATGCAGTATATATACAACAACATCCTGTCAGATTAGGAAGCTTCATTATGGGCCCCTGATAACTCATATATATAAAAGGTCTCGCCACACTGCAATCTTGATTGATCACCGTGCTACTTCTATAGTAGATACACCGAACTCATTTCCCTGTTACAGGCAGTGTTCGCATCTCAAAACATTACGAGAATTATGGCACAGTTTTTAGCAGTTGTCCATTCGACCTGTTCTAGACTTAGTGTCAATTTAATATAGGCTGTAGTGCCTGTTAATATTCTTTTGCATTTTGGCCCCGCTCCCAGTGTCATCACTCCCTGTTCGGACGTATTGCTGTTAATAAAACATTATGCATTAAAGAAAAAAGAACTACTGGTACATTCATAAACAATAACTGTCAGTCCTTATTGGTATTCCCATGGATTCAGGTCCGAATCTCAATTATCACTATTTCAATTGGCATTTGTCCAATTTTACTGTCCATATTGTTCCAAAGTAGTTGTCATTTAACTATTACTCATAAGGAATGTCCATTTCGATGTTTTATAAATGAACATGCATTTCCTCATCCCCATTCAGACCTGTTGGGGTCTTCGTTTTAAGCCTAATGATAAGTTTCGATTCCAGGCGTCTCAGCTTAAGCGTTCTGTTCCCTCCCCTTTCATGTGGCGGTATTGTGACCAGACCAGAGTATTTCATGTCCAGCCATGTTTTGCCTATATGGGTACTCATGTGTTTGGCCATTGCATATGACATATCATGGTTTACGGTGGCCCGTATGTGCTCAAGTATTCTCTTCTTGAGTGGACAGATAGTGCTGCCAATGTACCTCTTTCCACAGAAGTACTCAATCAGATATACTACATACGAAGTATCACATGTGATGGTTTCCTTGATTTCAAATGGACGCCCTTTGGGATCTCTGATCGATTATAAATTTAGTCCAATTTTACAGGCTTTACAGCTCATACATTTCACAAATCCCTTCTGTCTGGTCTGTAACCATGATTCTGGTTTCTTCATTTCAAAATGGCTATTCACTAGTGTATCAGATAGAGATGGAGCCTTTCTGTATATGAGGGGATGATCCCCGACTAGGTTGCCAATGTCCGTATCTTTTTTCAGTACATTCCAATACTTAGTTAGGACTTGCTTGATTTGAAAACTCTCTTTGCTATAGGTCAAGATCAATCGCGGTGTATTATCCGATGTGCTGATTGTTTTATTATTCATCAATTTCCTGTTGTCTACCATTGTCTCTGCCCGTGTATGAGGCCTCAGAAAGAACAAGAGGATACCATCTCCGCAACCGCACTGTAATGAAAAAGTAATAGACAGCGTCCAGAAAGCCAAAGACCCCAATTTAATTATCAACTTATCAAAGCATACGTTAACGGAAGCAGAATGCAGCCTCCTAAACAAAGGCTTGACGTTCTGTCCTGAGAGACCAATCAGAAAAAGGGGGAGGAGGAGGATTGGGCAGTAAGAGAGACACGCCAAGGTAGTCGGGCGGTCCTCCTGGTTTGCTATAATTGTACCTTTATGAAATTAGTTGTCTTTGCCCTTTGCTGCTATCGCTGCTAAATTGCTTTGCACTGATGTAAAATTGATGTAAAAACTGGTTTTTTAAAGAGACATTGAATCTTGTTGTTTTATTGCCGTTTTTATGGGAACTTATTTGCCTTTTAAGATAGTAACGTCATTTAAAAAAAAGCCATTTTGCACATTCTGGGGGAATTTTGGGGAGAGTTCTTGCCTTGGGCTCACCTGCTCTCACGTTTTTCCCGCGAATCCGGGTTAGAGCGCTTCCGCATCCCTCAACGCGGTCTAGTGCTGGGAGGAAGTTCAGCTGCTGCTCAGCAGAGCTGATTGGTTGGTGGGCGGAAGGGGGCAGCATAACTGGGACGCTGGAGCGGACGCGCAGCGGGCGCGCCTAAGGCAAGCCCGTCTGCGCCCGTCCGCGTCCAGCCGGGTCAAGGGGCCAGGACCCCTGGTCCGCCGAAACAATATTCTGCAAGGATATTGCAATCCCTAGCCACATGTAACTTTGGGCTGAAGCCACATGTGATCGCCAAACTGAGGTCGGAAAACCTCCTGAGACGCCCCGGGACAGACACCCTTAAGACCCCGGGGCTAGCCCCTCCCTCCATGATTATGCCAGGGAAACCCCTGGATTAAAAGTGGCTGTCCTGAATACAAGATCTCTACAGAAACACCACCTAGAGATCTTTGCACTCCTCCAGGAGGGGGATATTGACATACTGGCACTCACAGAAACCTGGCTAGGGGACGCATCGACCCCCGATATCATTGCTGCACTACCAGGCAATTTTGATGCCTTCTGGCATAACAGGCAGGACAACAGGAGAGGAGGGGGAGTGGCGATCCTTTTTAACACCAGACTCATGGCCACCAAGATAATAGCAGAGAGCATGGATAACACAGATATTCTGGGAGTAAAAATTACTTCAAATCCTCCTGCCTCCTTCTCCTGGTAGTCTACCGCCCCTGGATACAACCTCTGGTTTCAATGATCATTTTGCTGAGATCTTGGCTGATCTCAGTACACGATATCAAAGACTCATGGTAGTTGGAGATTTCAATTACCACTGGGAGAAGGAACCACGGGAACCCCAGCTTAGGCAGTTTGACATGGGAATGTCTAATCTGGGGCTCCATCAATTGGTGGATTGCCCCACTCACACTAAAGGGCATACCCTAGATTTAGTCTGGTCATCTAACCATCTTGTCAGGCTAACAAGTATTCAACCATGTGCCTGGTCTGATCACTCATTAATTTCCTGTTGGGTCCCATTGGATAGTGCTCCTGCACTACACCCGCCTGAGTGGAGGAGAGTGCGGAGCTGGCACAAAATTCAGGCAGACAATCTAGCGGACACTCTACAGAGGCTACCCCCACCAAAATTGGAGGAGGGCAACATTGACACAGAAAGCCAAACCCTCAGTAATACTCTTCAAACAGCCATCGATCAAATAGCACCGGAACGAAGAGAAAGAACCAGACTTAAAGGGAAGGTGGCCCCCTGGTTTAATGAGGTACTGAGGGAAAGTAAACAGAGCCTCCGCAAAGCCGAGAGACAGTGGCGGAAAGCCTACGACCCCACGGAATTAACAAACTATAAAGCTACTCTAGCTCTCTATAAAAAATCTATTACAACTAGGAAAGCCGAGTACTATGAGGCTCGCATAATTGAAGCTCCAAACAAACAGAAGGAGACTTTTAAGATCCTCAATGAACTCAGTAAAAAGCCAGATGTAAATTCTGCAGTAGCACCCTCAGACTGTAATGCACTGCAGTCTTTTTTCTCCAGAAGATAACAGACATCCTCCTGGAGATTGAAAAATCCCCATCACCTTGAGCTCCGTGGAGTTGCTTACACCCCCGCTTCCTACCGGCCAGCTCCTCACCAGCTTCCCTCCACTGGACCCAGAATCTCTGATGCTTCTGATAAATAGAACCAAATCAGGCTCCCCGGCCGACCCATGCCCGCCTAGGATCTTTCGGTTGGCTTTGCAGGCCCTGGAGAGTCAGATTCTCACTCTCTTGAATAACTCTTTGGCGAATGATCAAGTCCCCGTTAATTTTAAGGAGGCCAGAGTTATGCCCCTATTAAAGAAACTGGGAGCAGACAAGTCCGAGCTCAAAAAGTATAGACCCATCTCCCAGCTCCCGTTCCTGGCGAAGGTTGTGGAGCAACATGTCCTGAAGACAACCTCAGCGTTCCTGGAGGAACATGAGTTACTCCAACCTCGCCAGGCTGGGTTCAGAGCCCACCATAGCACGGAGCTAGTCATGCTATCTGTACTCGATGATCTCAGGATGAAGGCCGATAACAAAGAGCCGAGCGCCCTGATTCTTTTAGATCTTTCTGCGGCGTTCGACACGGTCAGCCACACAACACTATTGACCCGGCTGACGGCCCTGGGCATTCGAGGGCACGCCTAGAACTGGTTAGAATCTTTTCTGTCAGGTCGCTCGCAGAGGGTCCAACTTGGTGCCCAGGTATCGGAAAAGGGCAATATCTCCTGCAGAGTCCCTCAGGGCTCTGCACTGTCCCCGCTCCTCTTCAACATATACCTGCAGCCCCTGGTAGCCGCACTAACCAATATGGACTGCCGGGTTTTTAACTACGCGGATGATACCCAGCTCATCCTGAGGATCGATAACTCGGTCTGTGCCCAAGTATCAGTCCAGAAAATCCTCAGGTTTACAGTCAACTGGATGACTGCAAACTCCCTAAAAATTAACCCAGATAAAACCGAAGTACTAGCCTTCCCATCAAAAAACAACCCCTGGAGCAGCCTGTTTTGGGCCAAAGAGTTAGGGGCCCCCCCTAGCCCATCGCCAGTTGTAAAAAGCCTGGGAATCAAGATCGACTCTGAGCTCTCTATGATCCATCAAGTCAACTCGGTGGTGGGCACATGTACTGGTCTTTTAAGACAGCTGAGGAAATTGGTTCCTCTGCTTTCAGTGTCATCTCTGAAAACTATAGTATCAGCAACTATTGTCTCACGACTCGACTATGGCAATGCGCTATATGTCGGGCTCCCCCAGAAACTCACGAAGAAACTTCAGGTGGTACAGAATGACGCAGCTAGGCTGATCTTCAGGTTGCCTAGAAGAACTCATGCCACTCCACTGCTGCGCAAACTGCATTGGCTGCCTGTTAAGCAGAGAGCGAAATTCAAGAGACTTTGTATTGTCCACAAAGCTCTATACGGACATGCCCCAGGGTACATAAGGGAACGCCTAATCAAATACGTGCCAGGGCGGGCCCTTCGGTCAGCAGAAGCCGTCCAGCTGGTCTGCCCTCGGGGTAACTTGGTTTCCAAAGGGGGTCGAGCGTTCTCGGTCCTCCTGCCACAACTCTGGAACCAGTTGCCCGATACCCTTCGGAAAGAACCTGGTCTGCTTCTCTTCCGGAAGCAGCTAAAAACTATTCTCTTTAGGGAAGCACTAGATACGACATAAGACCTCTCAATACCATGGAGACCTCCCCGCTTTGACGCTGTCCCGCTTCTTCCAAAGCGCTAAGAGACCTGTCGGTGTATATGCGCTATACAAAAACAAAATAACATAACATAACATAGGTTCACCCTCCTGTGTGATCAGAATACATCAAAAAGAATCCGTAGGTGACGGATTAAAAGAACCTAGCCAAGAAACAAGGGCGGGTTCACCAATTGGGGTGAAGGCCACCTCTACTGGTAGAAAAGAAAAATTTCTTTTCTTGTGTCCCCTCACTCACCCAGGGTTGCCCCTAGGTGACATGCTTCATCATTGGGGCCATCCCAAACATCTACTGATTGGGGCGTGCTGCGACTTGCGGATTTACGTAGGAGTACTTACCTTGTGAGGCTATGTGTCGTGCAGTGTAGGGGGAGTAGTGTAAGTGATGTTTTAAAAAATTACCTAACTAGTGAGCTATTGTTTTATTCCTGCTCCTAGTTGGTAGGGATAAAAGGGGGTTAATAAAAGGGAAATGTAACTGTTATGTAATTATAATCCCTTGTATTATGTCAACATGTTTCAAGGTATCCCCTAAACCTTTTCTTCAGGACAACAAAGGGACCAGCCCCTTGTGTACCACTCCGTGCCGGACCTATAATAAAGTAAAGTGAAAAATTATTAATGTACACCTATTGTGTGAGCATTGGGAAAATATATACATACGGTTGCTTCTGAACACGTAGTAACTCATTGGGAAGAAAAAGCAAAATGCAAATTAATACATACTGCCTGCCCACCGTTCTTGTGGGCAGGTAAAGGCGTTACGCTGCGCGTAAAAGAAGGTACTTCATACTATGGTGTAAGTGCCCTTGAAAGCAAACTTAGTTAGTGCTTAGATCTTGTGTGGGTAATACTACACATGATACCTTAATTGTGAGCAGGCAAGGTTGAAAAGACATAATTTAAAAACACTTGTAGTCAAGGACAAAAACAGGACACACAACATGTAACATAAAATCAATTTCTTTTTGAAACATACTTATTTTTGGGCAAAAGTGCGCCTCATGGTCTGACTGGGTGGAGGGGCCTGTAGAAACCCTATATTATAATAATAGACAAAGGAATGAGATAATGAGGATTTGTTATGAGCCACTCATTGCTTGTGCCTTCCTATGACTGGTTTAGAAAGAGCACATGGAATTTAGTGAAAAAAGGCAAGTAAAGTTATGTAAATTCCTGTAGGGAGAAAAAATTGATGATGTCCTGTAGGGAGAAAAAAGTTTTACTGTGCTAAGCAACCCTCCGTCAATACGACCTATTCAGTCCCAAGGCAGACCGCATCTTAGCGTGTCTTTGCCTTAGTGCCGGTATAAGTAGTCTGAAAAACAGCCGAGTCATTCCTCGTGCTGTTAGAGACTAGAGCGTGTAAAGCGTAGTCTCGTATTGTGGTGTAAACGGTCCACCATGTTGTTGGTATTTTATGAAATGGGGGTGTGATTTTTGAAAGTCTAAATTACTAATTAGAGTGCAGGAGTACCTTATACGAAAAAAGAAGGACGCCCGGTATTTTGTCAAAATAGGTTGGGGTCAGTATCGAACCCTGGTCACAGGGACACCGTGAGTTCCTTAAATAGCGGCCATATTGGAATGGTCAAAAAAACAATAAACAGAAAAAAGAAAGAAAGAGAAAAGGAAAAAGGCTAGGGATGTTTTGTCATACTACCTTCAAGTGACGGCACACTTCAACGAGAAACAACACACCCCAAATGACATGCGGTGGGTAGTGTTGGAACATATAAAACCCTGTGAAAAATTAGAACAGATACTACTAGAGAAAGAGCAAAGATGGGTTTTCAAATTACGCACGGATATTAGAGGTTTGAACGAGAATATACCATGGGGCCAATTCACTAGATAAATTAACCCTGATATCTGGAAACCCCACCTGGCATGTTTTTTAATGGCATGTTATGAAAATCAAGAACAAAGGCACTGAAATCCTCTACCCCGTGTTTTTTTGATAAAATTGAAGGCAGTATGACAAGAAACATCCCTAGCCTTTTCCCTTTTTCCTTTTCTGTTTATTGGTTTTTTTGACCATTCCAATATGGCCGCCATTTAAGAAACTCATGGTGTCCCTTTGAACAGGGTTCGATACTGACCCAACCTATTTTTGACAAAATACCGGGCGTACTCTTATTCTAGTACGAGGTACCCTTGCACTCAAATTATTAATTTAGACTTTCTAAAATCACAACCCCTTTTTCATAAAATTAGAGGTTCGAACGAGAATATACCATCGGGCCATTTCACTAGATAAATTAACCCCGATATCTGAGAATAAATAAATAATAATAAAAAAACCCGTCTGGCATGTTTCTTAACGGCATTTTATGAAAATCTAAATCAAGAACAAAGGCAATAAATCCTCTACCTCGTTTTTTGATAAAATTGAAGGCAGTATGACAAAACATCCCTAGCCTTTTTCCTTTTCTCTTTCTTTCTTTTTTCTGTTTATTGTTTTTTTGACCATTCCAATATGGCCGCTATTTAAGGAACTCACGGTGTCCCTGTGACCAGGGTTCGATACTGACCCCAACCTATTTTGACAAAATACCGGGCGTCGTCCTTTTTTCGTATAAGGTACTCCTGCACTCTAATTAGTAATTTAGACTTTCAAAAATCACACCCCCATTTCATAAAATACCAACAACATGGTGGACCGTTTACACCACAATACGAGACTACGCTTTACACGCTCTAGTCTCTAACAGCACGAGGGAATGACTCGGCTGTTTTTCAGACTACTTATACCGGCACTAAGGCAAAGACACGCTAAGATGCGGTCTGCCTTGGGACTGAATAGGTCGTATTGACGGAGGGTTGCTGAGCACAGTAAAACTTTTCTCCCTACAGGACATCATCAATTTTTTCTCCCTACAGGAATTTACATAACTTTACTTGCCTTTTTCACTAAATTCCATTTGCTCTTTCTAAACCAGTCATAGGAAGGCACAAGCAATGAGTGGCTCATAACAAATCCTCATTATCTCATTCCTTTGTCTATTATTATAATATAGGGTTTCTACAGGCCCCTCCACCCAGACAGACCATGAGGCGCACTTTTGCCAAAAAATAAGTATGTTTCAAAAAGAAATTGATTTTATGTTACATGTTGTGTGTGTCCTGTTTTTGTCCTTGACTACAAGTGTTTTTAAATTATGTCTTTTCAACTTTGCCTGCTCACAATTAAGGTATCATGTGTAGTATTACCCACACAAGATCTGAGCACTAACTAAGTTTGCTTTCAAGGGCACTTACACCATAGTATGAAGTACCTTCTTTACGCGCAGCGTATCGCCTTTACCTGCCCACAAGAACGGTGGGCAGGCAGTATGTATTAATTTGCATTTTGCTTTTTCTTCCCAATGACAGTTACTACGTGTTCAGAAGCAACCGTATGTATATATTTTTCCCAATGCTCACACAATAGGTGTGCATTAATAATTTTTCACTTTACTTTATTATAGGTCCGGCACGGAGTGGTACACAAAGGGCTGGTCCCTTTGTTGTCCTGAAGAAAAGGTTTAGGGGATACCTTGAAACATGTTGACATAATACAAGGGATTATAAATTACATAACAGTTACATTTCCCTTTATTAACCCCCTTTTATCCCTACCAACTAGGAGCAGGAATAAAACAATAGCTCACTAGTTAGGTAATTTTTTAAAACATCACTTACACCACTCCCCCCTACACTGCACGACACATAGCCTCACAAGGTAAGTGCTCCTACGTAAATCCACAAGTCGCAGCATCTTCGCCCCAATCAGTAGATGTTTGGGATGGCCCCAATGATGAAGCATGTCACCTAGGGGCAACCCTGGGTGAGTGAGGGGACACAAGAAAAGACATTTTTCTTTTCTACCAGTAGAGGTGGCCTTCACCCCAATTGGTGAACCCGCCCTTGTTTCTTGGCTAGGTTCTTTTGATCCGTCACCTACGGATTCTTTTTGATGTATTCTGATCACACAGGAGGGTGAACCTAGCCCAATCCTCCTCCTCCCCCTTTTCTGATTGATATCTAACAGCGCAAGCTGTGGGAGTTTCTCTCAAAAACGCTTTTACACTTGTACAACTGGACAACACACACATATAACACCATGGCAGAAGTAACTGGCCTGACATTCACTGAGGAGGAAGTGGAAAGGATTATAGCCTCTATGACCCCTCTTGTTGATATACCAAACAGAGACAGTAATGAAGCAGCCCAATGTTGGGATGAGTTAACAGAACTCAAAAGAAATCAGGTAAAAACGATCATCCATGGAGTCATGATGACCGAGTACCCAAGGATAAATGCAGCGCCAAGGGGATTGATCGTGTGTAATGAGCCATTTATTTTTCAAACGGATAAGGCTTTCAAAAAAGATTGGTTGCTAATCTCTTGGCATTGCACAAGAGATTGGCTGGTTCTCATTATAAAAACCGCAACACGCCTGGCACAAGACATGAAGGAAGAAATACACACCTTAGAGGTCAAACTTAAGACTTTCCAGACACCAGCAGAATTAAAAAAACGATTAGATGAACTTAACAAGACCATGACAGAATTTGAGATGACACTGAAAGAAACCAAATATGAAAAGTTTAAGAAAGATGGTAAAAACTTCAGCCACGAGAAGGCCTACCCTTACATCAGGGATGACTATCACCTGTCAGGGAGGAACCCTGGATATAACACAGACACAGATGGGTCGGACACTAGCTCAAATGACTCTGACAGTAGTTATGGGCATAGAAACAACACAAGAGGCCACCGAAATTTCAGAGGGAGGTTGAGAAATAGAGGAGGACAAGGAGGCTACGGTTGGCCCCCCTACCAACCACCACCTTTCCCAGCACCACCTTACTTCTACGGCCCTCCACAATACCAACCACAACCGTATTCCTACTGGGAGACAGCCCCCCAAGCAGAATATTCACTGGTTCCTTTTTTAGGACGAGGCAGAGGGGCTCAAAGAAGCAAGACGAAAAGAGGGCAACAGGTACAATGGGCACAACCTTTGGAGTCAGCACGGAGTCACACGAGGAGTATGGGTCCACCGACTCTACCGAGCACCAGCAACAACCGAGAATAGTTGTAAACTTATCAGGAACCACTCTATCTACAATACAACTAGCTGTTTTGGAGAAAGGATTGGGTTTCGTACCTACCCCAACATTGGACAAATTCCTACTAAACTGTGAGCTGAACGAATTCATCAGGAAAATAAAATTGCGTTTTTTTTCGAAAATAAAGAAACAAGTGATATACAAAAAGGAGACACTGGCCTATACCGAAAGTCAACATTCACACCACCTTCGGCCACCCTACCAGTGGAATTACTGGCTTTTGAGAAGGCGGTCTTGAGGGAAGTTGGAGAGATGGACCCAACCACCATGAGAACATTCCATAATACGACGAAAGAGGAACAGGAAGCCATTAAAATTCTGGCCAACAATAAGGACATAACCATAAAACCGGCAGACAAGGGCGGAGGGATTGTCTTACAGAGTACAGGAGCATACCGCCAAGAATGCCTCAGACTCCTGGCGGATGAAAGAAACTACAGACGCATCAGAGAGGATCCTACAGAACGGATCAGGATTGGAATTACAAGCATGATAGAGGAAGCACTCGCCCATGATTGGGTAACCAAGAAGGAAGGGGAATTTATGATCAACACCCACCCGACAGTACCCTACTTCTACACAATCCCGAAGATTCAGAAGTCAGTAGTAAAACCACCACGACGACCCATTGTTTCCGGGATCGGATCCATCCTGGAACCACTTTCTAAATTTGCAGATGCCTTCCTACGTCCACTGATACAGAACACTAACACCTACCTGAAGGACACCAAGGCAGTACTCTGCCTACTGAGAGATCTTCATTTTGATCCTACATGCAACATCCTGATTGGCCTAGATGTGGAAAGCCTTTATACAAGCTTACCACACAAAGCAACTATGGACATTCTAGAGGAAGTTCTATATGGATCAGCATGGCCCTACCACACACCACAACATGTGGTCCTAGAATGTTGTAAATGGGCTCTAACAGAGAACTACTTCCGTTTTGAAGAATCCCTTTTCCAACAACAACACGGTACCAGCATGGGCAGTACTTTCGCGCCGAGTGTGGCAGGTTTGTACGTTCATCATTTAGAGGAACAAAAGATCCTATCAGACCAAAACCCACATCGCCAAAAGATTGTGATATGGAAGAGATACATCGACGATATCTTGGTGATATGGAAAGGTGACGAACAGAGGCTAACATCTTCCTGGAATGGCTCAACCTACAGGACCCTTTCCTTAAATTCACCCACACAATGAGCAGGTCTGAGTTAGTCTTCCTTGACCTCAACATCTATGCAGTAGATGGCACACTCAAAACCACAACACATTTTAAACCAACTGCAAAAACTGCCTCTTACTGTACGATAGTTTCCACCCACGACATCTGAAAGAAAATTTACCATTTGGACAGTTTCTTAGACTTAGGAAAAACTGCACGGAAACATCGGATTATGACAAGCAGGCAAAAGACCTAGCAGAGAAACTGAAAAAACGGAAATACCCTTCTAAAATCATTGCAAAGGCAAAGAAAAGAGCACGAAATAATCATAGAGATGCCCTTCTAGAAACATATGAAAGACAGGAGAATGAGAAAGAGAAAAGACCCATCTGTATTACAACTTTCAGTGTAGCATCAGACAAAGTCGCAAAGGTAGTGAAGAAACATTGGCGGATTTTAAACAGTGGTACCTTGAACATACCAACACCGATGTTCTCACATAAGAGGGGTAAAAATTTGAAGGATATACTGGTACACACCCACCCGAAGCCCCAAGACAAAAGTAGCCAACAAATACTCAGTACTTTACCAACGGGCCACCACCCGTGTGGTAACTGCAGTGTGTGCCATCTCACAACAACCACCAAAAGGGTCATTTTCAATACAGGAAAATCATGGGATTTGCGAAAATTCACCACTTGCAACACTATAGGAGTTGTGTATCTAATTACGTGCCACTGTGACCTACATTATGTGGGTATGACCACCAGGAAGGTGAGCACAAGAATCTGCGAACATCGGAGCAACATCCGATGCCACAGAGCAAGTACCAGAATGACGGCACACTTCAACGAGAAACAACACACCCCAAATGACATGCGGTGGGTAGTGTTGGAACATATAAAACCCTGTGAAAATTTAGAACAGATACTACTAGAGAAAGAGCAAAGATGGGTTTTCAAATTACGCAAGGATATTAGAGGTTTGAACGAGAATATACCATGGGGCCAATTCACTAGATAAATTAACCCTGATATCTGGAAACCCCACCTGGCATGTTTTTTAACGGCATGTTATGAAAATCAAAATCAAGAACAAAGGCACTGAAATCCTCTACCCCGTGTTTTTTTGATAAAATTGAAGGCAGTATGACAAGAAACATCCCTAGCCTTTTCCCTTTTTCCTTTTCTGTTTATTGGTTTTTTTGACCATTCCAATATGGCCGCCATTTAAGAAACTCATGGTGACCCTTTGAACAGAGTTCGATACTGACCCAACCTATTTTTGACAAAATACCGGGCGTCCTCTTATTCTAGTACGAGGTACCCTTGCACTCAAATTTTAATTTAGACTTTCTAAAATCACAACCCCTTTTTCATAAAATTAGAGGTTTGAACGAGAATATACCATCGGGCCATTTCACTAGATAAATTAACCCCGATATCTGAGGATAAATAAATAATAAAAAAAACCCGTCTGGCATGTTTCTTAACAGCATTTTATGAAAATCTAAATCAAGAACAAAGGCAATAAATCCTCTACCTCGTCTTTTGATAAAATTGAAGGCAGTATGACAAAACATCCCTAGCCTTTTTCCTTTTCTCTTTCTTTTTCTGTTTATTGTTTTTTTGACCATTCCAATATGGCCGCTATTTAAGGAACTCACGGTGTCCCTGTGACCAGGGTTCGATACTGACCCCAACCTATTTTGACAAAATACCGGGTGTCCTTCTTTTTTCGTATAAGGTACTCCTGCACTCTAATTAGTAATTTAGACTTTCAAAAATCACACCCCCATTTCATAAAATACCAACAACATGGTGGACCGTTTACACCACAATACGAGACTACGCTTTACACGCTCTAGTCTCTAGCAGCACGAGGGAATGACTCGGCTGTTTTTCAGACTACTTATACCGGCACTAAGGCAAAGACACGCTAAGATGCGGTCTGCCTTGGGACTGAATAGGTCGTATTGACGGAGGGTTGCTGAGCACAGTAAGACTTTTTTCTCCCTACAGGACATCAATTTTTTCTCCCTACAGGAATTTACATAACTTTACTTGCCTTTTTTCACTAAATTCCATTTGCTCTTTCTAAACCAGTCATAGGAAGGCACAAGCAATGAGTGGCTCATAACAAATCCTCATTATCTCATTCCTTTGTCTATTATTATAATATAGGGTTTCTACAGGCCCCTCCACCCAGACAGACCATGAGGCGCACTTTTGCCCAAAAATAAGTATGTTTCAAAAAGAAATTGATTTTATGTTACATGTTGTGTGTGTCCTGTTTTTGTCCTTGACTACAAGTGTTTTTAAATTATGTCTTTTCAACCTTGCCTGCTCACAATTAAGGTATCATGTGTAGTATTACCCACACAAGATCTGAGCACTAACTAAGTTTGCTTTCAAGGGCACTTACACCATAGTATGAAGTACCTTCTTTTACGCGCAGCGTAACGCCTTTACCTGCCCACAAGAACGGTGGGCAGGCAGTATGTATTAATTAGCATTTTGCTTTTTCTTCCCAATGACAGTTACTACGTGTTCAGAAGCAACCGTATGTATATATTTTTCCCAATGCTCACACAATAGGTGTGCATTAATAATTTTTCACTTTACTTTATTATTGGTCCGGCACGGAGTGGTACACAAAGGGCTGGTCCCTTTGTTGTCCTGAAGAAAAGGTTTAGGGGATACCTTGAAACATGTTGACATAATACAAGGGATTATAAATTACATAACAGTTACATTTCCCTTTTATTAACCCCCTTTTATCCCTACCAACTAGGAGCAGGAATAAAACAATAGCTCACTAGTTAGGTAATTTTTTAAAACATCACTTACACCACTCCCCCCTACACTGCACGACACATAGCCTCACAAGGTAAGTGCTCCTACGTAAATCCACAAGTCGCAGCATCTTCGCCCCAATCAGTAGATGTTTGGGATGGCCCCAATGATGAAGCATGTCACCTAGGGGCAACCCTGGGTGAGTGAGGGGACACAAGAAAAGAAATTTTTCTTTTCTACCAGTAGAGGTGGCCTTCACCCCAATTGGTGAACCCGCCCTTGTTTCTTGGCTAGGTTCTTTTGATCCGTCACCTACGGATTCTTTTTGATGTATTCTGTCCTGAGAGACATCAGGACCCGGTGGAAACCAAGATAGATGTGTACAAATACATTCGAAAGTTGAAATTAAAGAAATTCTTCTCTAAATTACCCCCAACCGCTGCCGCAACTGCTACAACATCAGAAATAGCAACATCGGAACAAGAGAAGCAATACACCATACCGGAAATTCAGAGTTTAAGAACGGCATATGAACTAGCCCATGATGTAAATGAAATAGAAATATCAGATACTCAAGTCCTAGAAGAAATGGGGATCAATGTGAACAGACATCTTCAAACCAATTTCAAAAGTCAATCGAAATCTTGTCCTGTACTCCATCCAGGCAATCGAGTGGATACCTTCCATGATCTAGTGGTGGCAGAACTGGAGATCATGGAAAATACGAAACACGGCCAGAGAAGAGAAAATCTATCCTATAAGGAACGTCAAGCTCTTAAGACACTGAGAAATAACAGTCTGATTGAAATAAGCCAGCAGACAAGGGCGGCAATACAGTCGTCATGGACAAACAGGACTATATTGATGAAGCCTTGCGCCAACTCACTAACACAGAGAACTATCAAGTGTTAACCAAAAATCCTATAAATGATCTAACCATCGACCTATGTGATAAATTAAGACGCTGGCATGAAGATGGGCTACTCAATGATGAGGAGAAAAATTTCCTAATGGTAGAGAATCCAGTAATACCCACCATATATTTCCTGCCTAAAGTGCACAAGACTCTAAAAAACAAAAACCAGGACGTCCGATAATCTCTAGTTGTGGCGCCCTCTATGAGAATGTTGCTTCTTATGTTGACTACTTTTTAGCACCTATTGTCCCTACTCTTAATTCATACATTAAGGATACGGGAGACTTTTTGAGGATACTAATGGAAACGACTTGGCAACCAGATTACCTATTAGTGACAATTGACGTCGTCTCACTATATACGTCAATTAATCACGATATTGGAATGAAAGCAATTCTATATTTCCTAAAACAAACACCTATAGGGGAACTTAAACACACTACCATGTTAATGGACATGATTGAACTGTGTCTAAAAAACAATGTCTTTTTATTTAACAAAAAGCTATACTCTGAAAGTTGCGGGACCGCCATGGGCGTTTCCTTCTCTCCAAGCTATGCCAACCTTATGATGGGTTGGTGGGAGAAGAACATAGCTTGGAGAGAAGAAAACGACCTGTACACATCCAAAGTGGCTCTTTGGCTACGATTCATCGATGATCTCTTTCTCCTGTGGAGAGGAACAGAGTTAGAGCTCTTGGAATACTTAGAAATTTTAAATGACAATGAAGTGGGACGCAAATTCACCCACAACATCAATTCCAAAGAGATCGATTTCCTGGACACAAAGGTATACATAAAATCAAACAAAATACACACAACAGTCTACAGAAAGAAAACTGCCACCAATAGTGTATTGCACGACTCAAGCTTTCATCCCCAATCCCTCAAAAAGAGCATCCCGTATGGGGAATTTATTAGAATGAAGAGAAACTGCTCGGAACCAGAGGAAATGGAAACTAAATTTGAGGAAACCAAGAACCGTTTTCTTAAAAGGGGATACAAATACAGAGACATTCATCAAGGTGAACAAAAGGTAAGGCTGAAAACACGGGCAGAGACACTGGTAGACAACAGGAAATTGATGAATAATAAAACAAATCAGCACATCGGATAATGCACCGCGATTGATCTTGACCTATAGCAAAGAGAGTTTTCAAATCAAGCAAGTCCTAACTAAGTATTGGAATGTACTGAAAAAAGATCCGGACATTGGCAACCTAGTCGGGGATCATCCCCTCATATCATACAGAAAGGCTCCATCTCTATCTGATACACTAGTGAATAGCCATTTTGAAATGAAGAAACCAGAATCATGGTTACAAACCAGACAGAAGGGATTTGTGAAATGTATGAGCTGTAAAGCCTGTAAAATTGGACTAAATTTGAAATCAATCAGAGATCCCAAAGGCCGTCCATTTGAAATCAAGGAAACCATCACATGTGATACTTCGTATGTAGTATATCTGATTGAGTACTTCTGTGGAAAGAGGTACATTGGCAGCACTATCTGTCCACTCAAGAAGACAATACTTGAGCACACACGGGCCACCGTAAACCATGATATGTCATATGCAATGGCCAAACACATGAGTACCATATAGGCAAAACATGGCTGGACATGAAATACTCTGGTCTGGTCACAATACCGCCACATGAAAGGGGAGGGAACAGAACGCTTAAGCTGAGACGCCTGGAATCGAAACTTATCATTAGGCTTAAAACGAAGACCCCAACAGGTCTGAATGGGGATGAGGAAATGCATGTTCATTTATAAAACATCGAAATGGACATTCCTTATGAGTAATAGTTAAATGACAACTACTTTGGAACAATATGGACAGTAAAATTGGACAAATGCCAATTGAAATAGTGATAATTGAGATTCGGACCTGAATCCATGGGAATACCAATAAGGACTGACAATTATTGTTTATGAATGTACCAGTAGTTCTTTTTTCTTTAATGCATAATGTTTTATTAACAGCAATACGTCCGAACAGGGAGTGATGACACTGGGAGCGGGGCCAAAATGCAAAAGAATATTAACAGGCACTACAGCCTATATTAAATTGACACTAAGTCTAGAACAGGTCGAATGGACAACTGCTAAAAACTGTGCCATAATTCTCGTAATGTTTTGAGATGCGAACACTGCCTGTAACAGGGAAATGAGTTCGGTGTATCTACTATAGAAGTAGCACGGTGATCAATCAAAATTGCAGTATGGCGAGACCTTTTATATATATGAGTTATCGAGGGCCCATAATGAAGCTTCCTAATCTGACAGGATGTTGTTGTATATATACTGCATGCATTAAGAACATGTTTGATAAAGTTATTTGAAAATACGAACTACTAGTACCACAATGCCTCATAATGGGCAACTGTGGATACTTAGTATAAATAGTGAAAATAGACAAGGGACTGTGTATACTACCGTGACCAAGAACGAGAAGTTCGAAATGCGTAGGAGGAGGAGAGCTTTTGTCTGAATAAAGAGCTGAATTAACCGAGGAGAGTGCCGCGTATTCTTCGTTTTGTGGAAATATATATATATATACCAGGAAAGACCACTCGAGAAAAAGTGACCCAAGGACACAGCGGGGATTATTGAAGGAGCACTTTATTCACAAATGTTGTGCAGCATAATGCATTTCGGCTATGACAGCCTTCCTCAGACGCTGCTTGCAACTGAGTGATGCCGTTTCCCTCCTAGAAATTTCTACGGTGTTCAGCTGATCCTGCTTGATTGGGAGCAGCTGCAGTCATATCGGAGACTACAGCTCCCAGAGTGCAATATCCAGGTAAGTACCAAAGCAGGATATATAAAACTCTAATGAGCGCTGGAAATACCGTGTCCAAGGGGGGCCAGGTAGTGGCAGGCGTCATCCAAACAATAGCAGTGTTAAGGGATCCCTCAAGTCCCCAACGCCCCAGCCACAATAGCTAAACATCAAGGGCCGGTGAAAACGCTGCAATGAGCCCTCTCCTCCGTGAAATCACAGACTGCAACCTGGCAGCGTCCACTGGAATGGCCCGTTCTTGTGGCGGTCTCCGGTGTATCAATACCTTGATGTGCAAAAGAGTTTGTTGCCAGTAACTCCCGGGTCTCTTGAAAGGGCGGGTCCTTGTACCGCGTTTCTGGCTTGACGCGGAATATATACCAGGAAAGACCACTCGAGAAAAAGTGACCCAAGGACACAGCGGGGATTATTGAAGGAGCCCTTTATTCACAAATGTTGTGCAGCATAATGCATTTCGGCTATGACAGCCTTCCTCAGACGCTGCTTGCAACTGAGTGATGCCGTTTCCCTCCTAGAAATTTCTACGGTGTTCAGCTGATCCTGCTTGATTGGGAGCAGCTGCAGTCATATCTGAGATTACAGCTCCCAGAGTGCAATATCCAGGTAAGTACCAAAGCAGGATAAATAAAACTCTAATGAGCGCTGGAAATACTGTGTCCGGGGGGGGCCATGTAGTGGCAGGCGTCATCCAAACAATAGCAGTGTTAAGGGATCCCTCAAGTCCCCAACGCCCCAGCCACAATAGCGAAACATCAAGGGCCGTGGAAAACGCTGCAATGAGACCTCTCCTCCGTGAAATCACAGACTGCAACCTGGCAGCGGCCACTGGAATGGCCCGTTCTTGTGGCGGTCTCCGGTGTATCAATACCTTGATGTGCAAAAGAGTTTATACACACACACACACACATACATATATATATACACCACCTGTGCTCAATCCATCAACTGTTTTGGTTGGTGGATTGAGCGCAGGTGGCTGAAAAATGTCCATCTTCTATAGGGAGTGAAAAGATAGAAAATTACATATATATCCACTCCTGCTCAATCTCTCTAACAGGCAACGACACAGCTGCGGTTTATTTTCAAGTTTTTATTGCAGAAGGCTCTGATGTGTTTCAGTGGTTTACACCACCTTGCCCATATATATAATCTCTATCAGTGAACTATGTGTATCTGTAGATAAAGTCGCTGTTGTGAATTTCTCTCTAAAAAACACATTACGCACTTACACTTACGTTCTGCATAAATGCCAACTAATCACAGTTACTGTACCTGTGTCTGGGCGAGAGGCTCCTTGCCCTTGCTTGAAATGTGAGGGGTTACAGTAAAGTAGTCCTCACTGGAAGTATGAGGGGTTATAGTAAAGTAGCCTGTGCATAAACCATGACCTCCCTGAGCGCACCTTCCCTGTGAGGCTGGCACTTGCCGTTGTCATCTGAGCTCCTGCTGTCAGTCCTGTGGAGTGTGGGGCTGGTGCTGGAAGGGGAAAGAAACGAGCAAATAAAAAGAGTCTGCCGGAAGCTTTTGAGCCTGCGAGAGGCAGAGAGATAGGAAAGTGCAAGACTGCAGGGGAGAGCAAAAAGATCAGGCACCTCTGAGATAGCATGGAGAGTGGCCAGTCAGGAGGCCTCAGGACCACGCGAGATATGAAAAAGCACCTACTGGCAGGAGCAGTTTCCCGGCTGTCCTGCACCATGAATAGATATGCACTTGGTCCCAGACCGAACTGGGAACTGGAGAGCTTCCGGGGGCCCTGCCCCTCCTGCATCAGCAGTTGGAGCGGGAGAACTTCCGGTTGCGCTACCTGGAAAGGGCCGTGGAGCGGCACAAAGGGGACAGGATGGGAGGGAGAGCAGGCAGAGGCAAAAAATTGAAAGTGGCTTATGCAGACACAGTCAATGAAAGTTGCAAGCTGCCAAGGAAGAGACAACATTTAAAAGGCTGTCTGGTTAAAGGTGCTATTGTAGGTAGGTCTGTGACGTGTATCTGAAACCACTATAGCGGATGGGTACCAGACACCGAGAGCTGTCTGTGTATTAAGGTGCACCCAGGGGTGGGTGCACGCGGACTGGCAAAGCTCACTGGTGCGTTTTCAGAGGCTACCGTCTGCTCTCCTTGCCCTCTGCGATGATGATGCTCCTTGTGCCTGGACGGGAACTGCAGCAACCGGCGTGTGAGAGCTGAGGCAGTCTATTACAGATTCAATTACCGAGCCAGCATAGAGAGCAGCCGCCAGACACAATAGGCTGAGGCTCCATTGTTTACACTATAAACACAAGACTAACAGAGCGGACGGCCAGGAGGATCCGTGAACGCGTGATGGCCAACCAGAAGGATCACTTAGTGAAATCGCCATTGGAGGGAACGAGACACACAAGGAGGGATAATTACAAGTAAAACACCAATAAAAAGCAATTATTACAGAATGCCACAGAAAACTACTAATGGCAATCGATGGATGTGCCAAAAGCCAACAGAAGAGATACAGTGTCTTGCAGACAGCGCATGCGCTGTCTAGGCTCGCCCAAAAAATCCTAAGGGGAAGGCCCCCGATGGGGTCCCAGTGGATACCTACAAGTCGGAACTGGCTCTATGGGCTCCACTCATGACCAAGGTCTTAAATACGGCTGCAGCAGTATAGGTACCCCCATCTTGGTCAATAGGTCATTATACCTATTTTTAAGAAGGGACCAAGGAACAACCCAAAATGTTATCGTCCTATCTCTCTACTCGACTCCTCCACCATATTACTCAGGAGGGTCTTGTTGGAGAGATTAGAAACTTGGGCAGAAGAAAAGAACATTTTAACAAATGCCCAATATGGGTTTAGGAAAGGTTTGGGGACGGTTGAGCAGTAGCTCCACCTGAACCTTTTGATGGGGAAGTACATCCTGGCCAAAGAAGGGTCATTACACATATGTTTCATCGACCTAAGCTGTGCCTTCGACCTGGTCAATCATAGAATCCTTTGGGCATATACGGAAAAACTGGGGGCACCAAAAGAGATCTTGCTTCCGGCATACAGCAATTTAACAGCTAAAGTCCGCTATGGGACAAAGAGAGAACTAACTCCACCTTTTAATATAAGGCGTTGGGTCCGGCAGAATGTTTGCTGGCAGCCTTCCTCTTCTCCTTGTATATGTGGATGAAACACTCCAGGCGGTAGGTGCAGATACCCCTAGAGTTGGGAGGCGGCAAATACCTATATACTCATATGATGATGACGTGGATAATCTTCGCGCTAACCCCAAAAAGCCTGCAGGTCCTGATCAATTTCTTTTCTGACTTTACAGTAGGGGGAGATCTGAAAATTAATATAGCTAAAACCTTTACCATGAGCTGTGGTCAAACAAGGGGAAAGTCTAACACTTTCCATACTGAGGAGATTAAACTACAAAGTACCAGCATTTTCAATTACTTAAGAATGCAGCTATCCTCAAAACAGGACTGGAAGCACCATAGGGAAACATGTATATCCATTATGATATAACTAAGGAAGGCCTATTTAGGTTTGCTTTCAAGCTAGACCCCAAACCAATCAGAGAGCTGTTAACCCTATATGATGCTAAAACTATCTCAGCAGCATCATATTGGGCATGGGGGTCAATGGAACTATACAAAAGCAAGGAAAATAGGTTCCTTAAAAGGCTTTTAGCTGTACGCCAATCAATGCTGGATTCTATTATCCATTGAGAACTGAAAGCTGGATGTATAATAGATATTTTAGAAAGTAAATCCCTTTTACTATGGCGCTCCGTATGGTCCAAAGTAGAGACACATTTTACTACATTAATTATTAAGGATTGTATGGGACTTTAACCAAATCTCTTGGCTACGGCACATTAAACACACGCTGAGGGGCCCAGGACAGACAGAGAGGGACCTCTGGTTACACCCGGAGGACATCACTGGTTATTCTAAGGAGGACCTAAAGAAGAAGTCTACCAACAGAAAAGGGCCCAGTTAGAGTATCATAAGGTGTCGGTGGGTAGATACATGGCACTCTGAATGGAAACTGTATCTTAAGTTAATCCACAACACTTATCATAGATACCTTTTGACTCGTTTTTGTCTCTTTATCGTCCGTCGTATGACTTCATTCCCAATAAGAAAAGGGAGGGGTACTATACTCGTAAATGCCCCTATGACCACAGATCCCAGAAGTCAATTCAGCACATTGCACTTTTTGTAGGTTTTATCTGACACATAGAAAGTTTTATTTCAAACCACTCTTTTTAAAATAAAAGAATCATTTATCATCATGAGACTTTCCAGTATCTGTATGACTGAAAGGATGCAACAGTATGCTATTGGATAGCTAGGATTCTCTCTAAAGTGCTTTGCATTAGGCATTTATTGAATAGCATAGAAAGTGAAATGATATAGCTGCTGTGCCTTATGCGACTAACACACGTGACAGTGGTTCTCTGCTATAATGAACTATGATTTGTAATGTACCAAATGAAATAAAAGATTTAATAGTTACATTTTAATTGTCTCATTGTAACATTTTTTTTTTTTATTAATAACAAATCAACACTTAAAATAGCACATTACAGACAGTATCATGTACAATATTGCAGTCGATCACTCTCCATTTCAAAGGCTTGTCCCCCACCGGGGTAGAAGGTAGCCCAAGACGTCAAGCAGGCAAACATTACTCAGCGTCCGATAGTGATAGGTCTCTCGGCGGCTCACAGATGTCCCCCCTGTAAGTGTTCCATTTCTGCCATATTTGCGACCATTTGTTAGGGCAGCCTCGTGAAAGATATACAGTCTTTTCCGTGAACATACAATAATCCATGTCATTCTCCCAAAGCCTCAGGGACGGTTTTTCACTTGCTTCCCACAACTTTGCAATATTGCGTTTGGCGACCATCATTCCCAATGACACCCACATCTTATCCTTGACATTTAGGTCTGTAGGGCCCCAGATGTTTAAAAGACACAGCTTAATATTACAGTCAGTGGTTACCCCCATGACTTCAGTCATGCAGTTCGTGACCCTTTCCCAGTATCTCTGGATGTATGGACACTCCCAAAGTGTGTGTATGAATGTACCAACCAGCCCACATCTCCTGATACAATCTGCGTCGTCCCTAAATCCCATCTTCATCAATGTGGACCCTGAATAGTATATCCTATGTAGTATTTTAAGTTGAACAAGCCGCAGCCTGGATGAGACTGCCGTTTCTCTGGGGGATGCCAGCGCTTCAAGCCATTCCCCATCATCCAACCCCGCTACGTCGTGGTCCCAGCGAGCACGGAGTTGGAGAAGGGAGTCGGGGGAATTGTTTATTAGTTTTTTATATATCATGGAGATCGCTTTCTCCGGAAGGTGGCCATCGAGTATTCTGTCCTCTAGCGGTGATGACTCTGGTGGACTATCCCCCCTGGGTATTACAGCTTGCAGCGCGTCTGACCTGAAGGTATCTGTAGTGTTCTGAGGCAGCTAGGTCATATTCGTCTCTTAACTGGTCAAAGGAGATTACTCCACCATCTCTCCACAGGTCCCCCACAGAAGATAAACAAATTAGGTCCCATCTGTCAAACACCCTTTGGTGACCCTCATGTTCCCTAACTGAACTGAGTCCCAGAGTGGGGTGGCCAGCATGATCTTGTCCTTCCAACCCAAACTCAGTGTGTCATCTCTCCACACCGTGACCGAATGATTGCTGGGCCCTGTTAGTTTCACTCTAGACGGATTGGCGTACAGCGCTCCCCTGTAACTCCCTCCGGGCAATAGCCACCTATCCATATTGAAGCCCGGGTCGTTCTGCAATCCGTACGTACAGTGAGTAATGGCAGTGAGATGAGCTGCCCAGTAGTATCGTCTAATATAAGGGAGCGCAATGCCGCAATCGTACCACCCCCTAGTGAGCTTAGACAGAGATATCCGTGGAGGTTTCCCTTCCCAGAGGAGCTCCCTCAACACCGAGTCGATTGATTTAAAATATGTATGTGGTACCGGGAGAGGTACATTCTGGAGCGCATAAAGGAAACGAGGCAGTGACATCATTTTAAACAATGTGGCCCTCCCTAGTAAAGATAGAGGGAGCGATCTCCAGTGTGTGACGTTGCTCTTAAAGCGCTGCAACGGGGGAAGGAGGTTCTGAGTATATGAGAGTGTCAAATCTTTGGAGACATGGATCCCCAGATATTTAAAACTGTTGGGGGCGAGTGTTATGGCAAACCCTCTGGGCGAAGTCGGGGCCTTCCCGTTCAAGATATAGAGGACCGATTTAGACCAGTTGATGGTGTAGCCTGAAAATTCACCGAAGACCTGGAAGATGTCCAGCGCCCTATTTAAGGAGGCTGCAGGCGCAGCTAGATAGAGCAAGATATCATCGGCGTATAGTGATATGCGGTCCTCCCAGTCTGGTGCCCATCTCAACCCTCTAATTACCGGGTCCTTCCTTATCCACATCGCCAGTGGTTCCAAAATGAGGGCAAAAATTAATGGAGAGGGGGCAACCCGGACGAGTGCCCCTACCCAGCTCAAAAGGGGGGGGGGGGACACACCCTGTTGTTAACCACTACTCGAGCCACGGGGGCGGCATATAAGAGGCGTACCCAACTGAGGAAACCAGGGCCGAATCCTAGTTTTTGCAATACCGCCAACATATACGGCCATTCAATAGTATCAAAGGCCATGGCCGCATCCAGCGAGACCACCACCGCATCTTCCCGAATAGTGTCGGCCCTTGCTAGTACCCCATGTAGTCTCCGCAAGTTGAGGGAAGTATTGCGGGCTGGCATAAAGCCTGACTGATCAGGATGGACCAGGTTGGTAATCGCTGTCAAAAGGCAGGTAAGCAAGTACCTTCGGCAGGATCTTGGCCTTCGCGTTCAATAGTGAGATCGGCCTATAGGACTAACACAGGTGAGCCGGTTTACCTTGTTTGTGGATTACCACAATATTTGCCAGTCTCTGGTCCAGTGGGAGCAATCCGGAATCCAGACTATCCTGAAACATTCTAACCAGAAATGGCGTAATTTTACTAGCTGTCAACTTATAGAGTTCGACCGGTAAACCGTTTGGACCGGAGGCCCTCCCCCCATGCAGATCGTGGATAGCTTTTTCCACTTCTCCAGTGTCCAGTTCTCTATCAATGTCCGATCTCTCCTCGTCCGAGAGCCTAGGGAGGAAAATGTCTTGGAGCATAGAGAGTGCATCGGTTTCAGTATACCTCATTCGGGAAGTGTATACCTCCTTGTAGTATTCAGCAAACTCCTCCGCGATGGCCTGCGGGTCGGAGGTCAAGCCCCCGGTATTAGTGGTGAGTTCCACCACTATGCGGTTCGCCTGGTCCCTACGGTCGAGCCATGCCAGTAGCTTGCCTGCTTTGTCACCCAATTCGTATATTCTACACTGTGTGGCTCTGTGCTGCGTCTTGGCCGCATCCATCGACACAGCCCGAAACTCGCTCTGCTTGAGTAGCCAGTCGTGTCTTTTCTTCTCCGAGTCTGACTCCTGAAGACTATCTTCCAACGTTAAAATCTCCATTTCCAACCGGTCTAGATCCTCACGCTTCTCTCTCTTGGAAGTGGCAATCTGGGAGACCGCGGTCCCTCGTATGACCGTTTTATAGGCCTCCCATAGCACCACTGCCGAATCCACCGAGTTTTCATTTTCATGAAAGTAGTGCTCCGTGCCACTGATAATACTCTTGCGGATCTTAGGGACCTTAAAATACCAGGGGTTGATAGGGGCTGTTCTTCCTGCCAACGGTTCCCCCACTTCTACCCGAGCCCATAGGGGTGCATGGTCCGAGATACCTCGGGCTAAATGAGCAATTTCTCTAATGTAACCCAGCTGATCTGCAGGTGTGATTATGTAGTCTATGCGGGATCTGTAAGGCCTAGCGCAGTCAGAAAGTTATTTACCCGTGTACGCGTGACTGGTAACGTTTTGGGCGGCCACCTATCCAAGCTATCTGACACTATGGAATTGAAATCTCCTCCCATAAAGAGCCTCCCATCAGGAAGAGAAAGCAAGAAGTCGCCCAGATCCTTAAAGGCCTGGCCCTGTAGTCCAGGAGGAATGTACACTGACACAAGATTAAGTATGCGCCCTTCCCAACACCCGGTAACTGCCGCGAATCTGCCCTGGGTGTCTAAGTTAGTGGAGTTTATGTTCATTGGAAAAAGTTTACGGAGCAATATCCCCACACCGCGGGATCCAGAACCGAAGGCTGAGTGTGCCACCAATTTGTAACCCCATCGAGTCAGTGCCTTACATGTATTACCCAAAAGATGCGTCTCCTGGAGTAGAACTACATCTGGCAGGTGTCGTTTAATATATTGCAATACAATGTTGCGTTTAATCTTGTCCCCGAGACCACTGACGTTCCAGGACAGCAACTTGAATCCTGCTATGTGTGTCGTGTCCCTGGGTTAAGGGTATTTAACTGAAAGCATCCGCCCGGCTCATCAGGGGAGGAACCCGCCCAAACCAACCTACACTCCCTACTGACTGGGTGCTCGGCGAGGGTCCAATCCCTGCCCACAGGAACTTTGGTATGTTGAGACTCATCCGAGCAGGGCCCAATAGGAGACATCATATCTATGTACCAATAGAGGCGTATTGCTCTGGGGGGCAACCCTTCTTGGCCTTTGTATGGATCATTGTAACATTTTGATCAGGTGGTTGTATCATGCATTTTTATCACCTGGTGATATACTGTGAAAATTGGTGTCTTCTAAGGAAATTTGATCTTTTATTGATGTGATGCTTTTATGGTTTATATATATATAAACCATAAAATATGATATATATATATATGTTAGACTTGCTTTTTCAGTGGGTTTAACCCCAGACTTTTTGCCCTCCTCTTTTTGTTGGTTTTAGGACTCTGGCCACTTTACCACTGCTATTCAGTGCTAAAGTGCATATGCTCTACTGGTAAATTATTTAAATGGATTAGTGTTTCCATGTTTGGCTTATTTGATTTACTACTGAGTCCCTAGTATAGTGCACTGTGTGTCCCCAGGGCCTGTAAATCAAATACTGCTAGTGGGCCTGCAGCACCGATTGTGCCACCCACACAAGCAGCCTTTCAAAGGGTTCTCAGACCTGCCACTGCAGTATCTGCGTGCAGTTGTGACTGCCATGTCGACTTGGTAAGTGCACCCACTTGCCAGGCCCTAACCTTCCCTTTTCTTTTATGTAAGACACCCCTAAGTTAGGCCCAAGGTACCCCTGTGAGCAGGGTGCAGTGTATGTGAAAGGTAGGACATGTACTGGTGTGTGTGACATGTCCCGATAGTGAAATACAGTGTAATTCGTTTTTCACTATTGAAAGGCTATCTGTCCTATAGGATAGAATGGGAGATACTTTGTAACATCTTACAAGTATGACTTCATGGGGACAAGGTAGAGAAATGGAGTTCAGTATGCCTGAACTCAGAATCTAAAAATGCATCTTTTAGTAAAGATGATTTTTATGTGTGTTTGAAAATACACCTTTTAGAAAGTGGGTATTTTCTTGCTTAGCTATCCTGGGCTGCATTTAGAGTGGTTGGAGGAGATTTCCCTTGCACCTGAATAGGCCCCGTCTCCCTTGCACAATGCTGTCTCCACCTCCTGCCAGGAAGCTGGGCCAGAGAGGACAGAACTGGTTTGGGCTGAGCTGAGAGACTTTTGCCACAAGAGAACAAAGGAAAATGTGGTATAAATATTGGGGCCCAGACCCCAGAACATTAGATTACTGCTGAACTAAGGAACCTGCCGGGAAGAAGAGCTGGAAAAGCTGTCAGGAGGAACTGCCACTTTGCTGCGCGCTCTGCTGTGTTGGCCTGCTGCTTGCTGCTTCTGTCTTGGGCAGGGAAAGGACTGGATTGTACTTTCATCATCCTGTTAGAGTTTTCTCCAAGGGATTGAAGGAGTGCTTGCCTTCTGCTGGAAGTCTCAAGGAGATAAAAGAGTTCAAAGAACTCGCTTGGACCAAGGAACCTGCCAAGAAGAAGAGCTGGAAGAACTGCCAGGATGAGTACTGCCCCTCTGCTGTTGTGTTGCTTTTCTGGGTCGGCCTGCAGATGATGCTTCTGCCGTGGGCAGTAATGGGCTGGACTGAACTTTCTTCACTTGTTTGCTGCGTATCTCCAAGGACTTGGGATAGAGCTTGCCTCCTGTTCACGAAGTCTCATGGACAGAAAAGACTTCACTTACCTCTGGGTACCGCCTCTGGGACCGCGTCTCTTAGTTGCCACAGAGGGAAATCCACAACCAGACGCAGTCAGCAAGAAGGCCGGCAGTTCCGTGACCGGAAGGCACCGCATAGGGCCCCGCCGCACCTCCCACCGCAACCCTGGTCTTACCAACGACGACCGGCGCCGCCACCGAGCTGCTGCTTGCACCGCGACCTGTGGGCACCGCACTCCGCACCGCCTCTCCTCACTCTGCCACCCTGTTCTCACCGACACCACCGTGGCCAGCTGACAGCGCCGCCGTGGTCTGCACCGTGATCAAGGGGCACCGCTCCTAAGCTACACGCAGCACCGCCCCATCCCACAGCGCAGCCTCAGCCCACTGATCGACGATCTGCGATGGCCGCAGAAGCTTGCACCGTGACCATCAGCACTGCAGAGGGCACTGCCGCACTTTGAAACGCATCCCTGGTCTCACTGACTACTGCCGCCGAACCTGTGCTTGCAACGCGACCTGTGGGCACCACACTCCGCACTGCTCCACTTCACACCGCAGCCTTGATGACCGCCGTCACCGGAGAACAACGCTGCGGTCGGCCGGAAGAAAAAGGTACTGTTTACAAGTCTTCTGACACCGACGCGGTTGACCGACCCTGGTATATTTGGTTGTTTTTAGCACCGCAATAGCACCGGACAAGGCTACCGCCTTCAAGGAACTGCATTTTTAAGGTTATTCTGATCAGTGTATGCTACACATTTATCGTTTTGGTCTTATTTTGCACAGATCAATATTGGTTATTTTTCTAAAACTGGTGTGGTGTCCTTTTGTAGTGTTTTCACTGTATTTCTGTGTGTTATGTGCAAATGCTTTACACATTGCCTCTGAGATAAGCCTGACTGCTCGTACCAAGCTACTAAGGGGGTGAGAGCAGGGGTTATTTTAGAAGGTTATCCCCCTTATCCTGACTAGAAGAAAGGGTCCCTATTTGGACAAAGGTGCAAACCATTGTCAACTAGAGACCCCCATTTCTAATACATATATATATATATTCACAAAACACAAAGGTTACAGGGACTTTATAGTTAGGTTTTCAATTTACACACACAAAACCATACAAATTCAGCAGTTTTAGTTATCTCATGAAACTATAAGTCGTGCCCTAAGGTAAATATAACTTGCGCCCCCCCTAATTATATTAATGTATCCACCCCTGGACCTGGCCCACCTGGGGGGTATACAGAAAACAAGCACAGCCACATGTGATGCAATTGCATCCTACAATGCCCTGAATGCACTCGGATTGTCATAATGCATTTTCTTAAACCGTACTGCATAGTATTTCATCATGCTAAAATAGCTTCATTGCTCCACAGTTTATTTTGGTATTCCAGTGCACAATTGCTCAA
The DNA here is from genome assembly GCA_963921515.1 of Calotriton arnoldi. NCBI lineage: Eukaryota > Metazoa > Chordata > Amphibia > Caudata > Salamandridae > Calotriton > Calotriton arnoldi. Next base: position 2,035,153 of record CAWUFW010000064.1, read on the forward strand.
AAAATTTAAAGCAACATAATCACGTGTTTTAAAATTTAACCCAATGTGCGCTTTCATAACATTCAAGTCATTGCATCACGTGTGGTTGGACTTAAAAGCACATGATCATTGTATACGTCACCTGGGGGCGTGGCTTGGCGCCGATGGAGTGAGCAGCAAAGCTCGCGCGCTTCGGTCGGCCGGCCGCCATCGAGAGCCATCCTGACGCCCTAAGAGGGACGAGAGCCCCGACGGCGCACCCCCGCAACTGTACGAGGGGTGAGGTGTGCACTAGAGGCGGAGGAATTCCGTCCTGCTGAGCAAAGGTGGAGAAATCGAGATTGTTGAGAGCGGCGAGGCAGCGACCCAAGATGGCGGCGCCCAGGGGAAAGTAGCGGAGCCGAGGAGACTGAGAGACCTGTAGAGCGGATCAGACCGCGGTGAGGCGAGGACCAGGGTGCCTCAATTATCCCGCTGATGCGAGATTTGCAAATTGGCCCCCCAAGACTCTTCGCGGACACTGCGGAGGAGGTGAGGGGCGACGGGCCCGGAGCGGTCGCAGCTCCCACGTGGCAGGCCCGGGAGCGGGGCTGGATCACCGTCTGAGACAGCCTGTGGAACAGGGGAGGTGACGGACAATCCCTGGAGACCGCCGCGCTGTCTTGGCTGGCAGTCAGGAGGACGAGAGCAGAGGAGGTCCCTTCCTCCCCCTCTTGATGGGAAGGGAACAGCGAGGCCAGCGGACCCTCGGCGGAAGGTTGCAGAGGAAGGTGAACGCACGGCCCCAGGTGAGAGCGACGCAGTGCGGGCTCCCACACGAGCGGTGGTGAACCCCGGGTACCTTACGGGCCAAGAGACCCTCGGGAAGCGGGCCCTAGTGGGGGACCTAACCAAGGGGCCCAGCGGCGGCAACGCCTGCCGGGGATCCGGAGGAGTTCTGCGACCTCCCCACGAGTGACTGCCTGAACGGAGACTGGCAGCGAGGAGAAAGTGCCAGCGGAGAGACCTGGCAGGGGCGAGTGCGCCTGGCTGAGCTGCTGAGACAGGGAGGTGAACCCTGGGTCTGCCTGCACCGAGACGCCGCCTGCAGAGCGGCAGAGAGACGCTGCTGGTACACGCAACCCGGAGGACCAAGCCGGGAGACTATCTGTGGCTGGAAGAAGCAAGAAGGGCCCCGAGAGTAGGACCTCGAAGGTGCCGGGGACCGCACATGAGAGGGTACAGCCCAAGGAGGGCAGGGTTGTGCGGCGAAGTCGTAGAGCGGGGGCTGCACTGCGGGAGAGAGCTGAGCGCATAAGAGACTGGGAGGCCCTCTGAGGAGAAGTCTTGTGAGAGTGTGCCCCAGAGAGGTCGACAGCAGCGTCTGGGGCCCCAAGCAACGGAGGAGGCTGAGAGGGAGAGGCCAGGAGAGGCACGGGCCCCCATCGCGACGGTGCCACGCGGCAGACGAGTACTACAAGATTTGAGGGGGAGTGGTGGGTCAGGGCGGCAGAATTAGGCAACACAACGGACCGCAGAGTGCCCAGTAGGGAAGGTGAACTTGCACGCCAAGAGATCTGCTAACAGAGCCCAGCGAGCCTACGTGGTACCAGTGGCCCCACAGGCCCAGAAGACACGATAGGGAAGGTCCAAAAGAAAAAGGACAGAGAGGAGGCTCCGACAGAGCAAATGTCAGAGGAGAAAGGGGGGACTCAACACCAAGCGGAACACCCTGGAGACCCTACGCTACAGGACATTTTACAGGCTATCACCTCTTCGAGTGAACGACTGGAGACCAAGATAGACTCACTGGGGCTGGACTTGGGCCTGCTTCGGGAAGACCACAAAAAATTGGCAGACCGCGTTAAAATAACTGAGGACCAATTGTCAGAGACGCGGTCGGACATTGCGCTAATGCAACGACGATTAACGGCGCTTGAGGCCCAGTGGGCACATTGGAATCTTGGGCTGAAGATGCCGAAAATAGATCGCGGAGAAGTAACCTTGGAATCATAGGTTTACCGTAAAAAATAGAAGGCCGCAACATGATCGACTACTTGGAAAAATGGTTGCGAGAAGAAGTGGCGCCTGAAGGTTTATCGAGCTTCTTTGCCCTAGAGAGGGCGCATCGAGTCCCTGCGAAACTGCCTGCACCGGGTTCCCCACCGCGAGTGGTGATAGCGAAGTTACTCCACTACAGGGACAGGGACCACATCCTTGCCGAAGCCCGTCTAAAGGGAGATATAGGGGTGGACAACAAAGTGGTGCGAATATTCCCGGATTTTTCTCGCGAGGTGCAAAGACTGAGAAGCTCTTACCAAGACGTGAAGCAAAGGCTGCGGCAACTGAACTATAAATACACAACGCAGTATCCAGCCATGCTGCGGGTGGTCACTGGAAATGGCACAGAGTTCTTCAAGACCTCGCAAGAGGTGTCAGATTGGCTGGAGAGACATGAAGGGATGGCACCACTTCGAGTCCCGAAAAGGAGAAGAAGGAGAACTAGTCGCCCCCGAAGCCGGAGAACCTTAAGAGAGACTCTAGCCCCCACGCAAGAAGAAGCACAGCTGGAGCGACGGAACCCGATGCAGGTGGTGGCGAGGATTAGCGGTAAAGCCAGCAGCCCAGCTCCTCCCGAGAGCAGCGAGACAGCAGCTGACTCTGGCTCGGAGCAGGGATCTAGCAACTCCGAGGTGCAGAGTGTGGTTCTCCCGGACGTCACGCCACAGACGGCCGATGATATAGCCTAAAGGAGGGGGGCTGAAGCACGCCGTGAGCGGATCAGCAGCAACGCAAGATGAACTTGACTCGACAATGAGGTACTGGGGTTGCTGGAGGGGGGCGCTGTGGGGGCTCCTCTGGGACTACGAGAGCGAAGGGCGGCCGCAGAGACCAGGAGAGAGGTGGACAAGCAGCCTTCCTCCTTGTACTTGACTGATTGAACTGCAAGTAGTCACTTGTGGACTATTCACCTTAGTTTGGATGGGGGGTGTTTTCCTACTTATCCTGGGGAGCGGGAGTTGGGGGAAATGTTTAAAGTTTTTACAGGGGGGAAGCCTTGAGTTGCAGCGCACAGAGCATTATAGGGGATTGAGCGAGAAGAGGAGGCCCTTGAAGGTGCACGAAGGGCAGGGCGGGCGGGCGGAGAATTGTTAACCCACCCAATGGCTGACACACAGAGCTACAAATGTATGACTTGGAACATTAGAGGGATGCACACAATGACGAAACGCCATAAAGTTTTATCATATATCAGACGGCGGGGAGCCCAGATAGTCCTAATATAAGAGACGCACCTAACACAGAAAGAAGGGCAAGCATTGCAGAGACGGTGGAGGGGCCAGCTCTTCTACACCACCTTCTCAGCATATGCGCGGGGGGGTGTTAATTTGGATCCAGGCACGGGTCCCATTCCAGCTACTGGATTCGACAATAGACCTGGAGGGTCGGTTTGTAGCCATAAGAGGGCGGCTAGAGGGCCGGGAGATAAATATAATTAAAGTATACGCCCCTAATGTAGAGCATCCAGCCTTTTTTGCAAAGCGGAGTCACTGTCTGGTGCAATACCTGGCGGGTAATACTTTTGTGGGAGGTGACTTCAATAGTGTGGATGACCTATGCCTAGATAGATCTCATCCCCCGCTGCGAAACTCCCAAGCGACGCGAGCCTCACAAGCGTTCACCACCTGGAGACAGAGGTGGGGACTAATAGACACCTGGAGGGTTTTGCACCCTCATGATAGAGACTACTCCTACTTCTCAGCAATGCATGATGTGCACGTACGTCTAGACGCCTTTTTAGGCTCAGTAGAAATCCACCGCACAGCCACGACTGCGGAATATCTTGCGCGCACGATATCGAACCATAACCCACTGATACTCTCCCTGAACTGGACGCTTTTAAAGTTGTTTGGCGGGGCCAATGCATAACACGGTTCACAGGGATTAGGCGTGTTATTTTGGGGGAAGTGGAAGGAGCAGAGGCAACCCTCAGGGACCTAGAACGTAGGAGACCGGAGCACCCACAGCTCCAGCAAGCAGTCTTAGAGGCCAAGGAGGAGGTGGCAAGACAGACAGAGAGACTCAGATGCTTTGACTACAAGAAATATCTAGAGCGCACGCATGCAGAGAGGGACAAGTCGGGATCGCTCCTGGCATGGTTGGCAAACCCGGTGAGCAGGACCCAGCCACTGGTGGAAATAGAGGATGAGGAAGGGGTCAGACACTACACACAGCTGAAGATTAATGAGGTCTTTGCCCGCTATTATGCAAAGCTATACGGTCGCAAATAGGTACTCAAGCAGATGCAAGGGAGTACCTTGCAGATATGCAGATGGGGAGGCTGGATCCTGAGGAAGCCGAAGAGTTTGGAGCAGACATTCCAAGCGGGAAATACGGGTAGCCATCAAGGGTATGGCGCGGAATAAGACTCCAGGCACGGACGGATTACCGGCGGAATTCTTCACGACATACGCGGAGGAGCTGGTGCTCAGATTGGTCACTATGTACCAAGAGGCTCGGGAGGAGGGCATGCTGCCGGAGAGTACTAGGGAGGCCCTCATTGTGCCGGTGCCTAAACCAGGGAAGGAGCCACACGACTTCACAGCCTACAGGCCACTGTCCATGCTCAACATGGATTATAAAATCCTGAGCAAGATATTGGCGATGCGCCTCCTCCCTCACATGAAGGAATTCGTTCACGCAGACCAAGCGGGGTTTATCCCAGGGTGGAACACGGCCAAAAACATCAGGCGACTGCTAGCTATCATGGGTGCGACTGGGTATGACAGGCAGAAGGCGGCAGTACTTGCGGTAGATATAGAGAAGTCTTCGATAGCCTAATAGCCTAGAGTGGCCCTACCCATACGAGGTCCTGGATAAGATGGGTCTAGGAGGAGGCTTTCTGGAGAGGGTGCAACTATTATACGCGTCTCCTACGGCCCGGGTGCGCACTGGGAGAATTATCTCACCCAGACAGCGAGTGGAGAGAGGTAGGAGGCAAGGATGCCCTCTCTCCACACTTCTATTTGCGTTGGCCATGGAGCCACTGGCATGCAGAGCAAGGAGTGGGCAAAACTACGCCGGCCTGGGAGCGGGAACGGTGCAGCATTTTATAGCACTATACGCGGACGACCTCTTACTATTTCTCAACAATACAGCGGGAGAGTTGAGAGGAGCGCGGGACATGCCAGCCAGATTTGGTACCATATCCGGCCTTCGAGTTAACTGTAGGAAATCCAGTTTGTACCCGATGGAGCCTGGCACCCACCCGCCTCCTGACCTAGAGAATCTGAAGTGGGAACCAAACTGTCTGCCATACCTCGGAGTCAAAATATATCATGGCCCAACTGACCTGTTAGAGGGTAATGTGAACAGAGCGATACACTCAGTAAAGTCTGCAATGGACTTTTGGGGAACGCGGCCTCTATCGGTGGCCGGACGAGTAGCGGTCTTAAAGATGGTAGCGCTCCCTCGATTGTTGTATTATTTCGGGACCCTTCCAGTGTGGATCCCGAGAGCAATATTCAGAGTAGCATTAGCCACTTTGCAGCGCCCCGCGACAGAGGGTGGCCTGGCGGCCCCAGACTTCGAGGAGTATTATTTAGCTGCCCAGCTGTACTGGTTGATCCAATGGCTGGCGGTGAAGCGCAACCCGGAGAGAGAACAGTACCCGTATGCGCCGGAAGCCGCAGACCTGGCGAGGATCATGCTGAGGGTGCGAAGGAACGTGTCCGAGGACACAATGGAAACTAAAGTGGTGGTGCGTTGCTGGGTGAGATACTTGAGACGGGTAGGAGCCAAAATTCCCTACTTCCCGGACCTGCCCATTACAACACTCAGTGGTCTGCCGCAGGGAGAACACTGGTCGGGGTTGGAGGATTGGGCGGAGGCTTGACTGAAAGTGATGGGGGGACATATACCAAGACTCTACATAACTCCCATTTGAGGCGCTGCAGGCGATGTACGACCTACCAGCAGGCAATTTCCTGAAACACGGGGCCCTCACTAGAAGGATCAGGCAGCACTGGGGAGTGGGAGAGACAGAACCGCGAGCGTTGGCAGGATGTAGATATGTTGGGCTATCAGCGGGGAGGATCAAGACAGTCTCCTGCCTCTACAAGGCAATCAGACGAGACATGCAACAGCCACTAGAGCGCCTGCGATTACAGTGGGAAGAGGATATTGGGAAACAGATCCCAGAGGTGGAGTGGGACAAGATCCTGGAACGAACCTTGAAAGTGTCCCGAAATGCGCGCTTTAAACTAATCAACTTTTACATACTACATAGAGCGTACCTCACTCCATCCCGCATTAGGAGATACTTCGGGACGGAGACAGCTGCATGCCCGCGCTGCGGGGAGAGGGAGGCAAACAATCCACGTTTTGGAGCTGCCCCACACTACAACTTTTCTGGGAGGAGATAAGACGGGTGGTGGGTGATCTAAATCGATAAAGTGCTCCTGCACACCCCAGAACACTTTCTCTTGGGATGGTTCCCGCACACAGCCAAAAATAAGGTGACGGGGGGACCGCGGATTGGTTCCTGGAAAAATGAACTAGAAAAATGGGCAGGAGCGGAAAGTAGACTGCTCCTCAGGGAAGCGAGCCGAGGGGTTGGTCACATAGATAGAGCCAGGGCGTGGGAAAACCTACTGAATGAGCTGACGATAAGTGAACAAGATGGCAGCGGGGCGAGCTCCCCGCAACCGGAGACGCCGGTAAGGGAAGGAGAGAGGAATGAATAACTAGGGCAGTGACAATAGGCACCATCTCCTACGTCAAATAAAAGCTTCATCTTGCGAGAACCCAATAGAACCTAGAGATCGGAATGCACTCACTCAAGCGCAACTCAAGGGGGGGAAGGAGGGTTTGTTTTGATAAAAGGGGGGTTAAACCATGCATATTGGAAAGCACTAACATGTTGTAACATGTAATGACAATGGCATGATTAATGTATGTGAATACTGCTATTATCTTGAAAACTTAATAAAATATGGTTGAGAGAAAAAAAAATCATTGTGTAAGTCACCTGCGATCAAGGCTTATTAAAGAAGTCGAAACGCATTAGGAGGAAGAGAGAGTGTGCCTTATTGTTAATTAAACGCTCTGCTGTTTCCAGGAATCGGGATATATATATATATATATATATATATATATATATATATATATATGTATATATATATATATATATATGCAGAGAACTCTGGGTAGTTCTCAAGTTTAGGTGGAAAGCAGCTCCTGTATAGAGCACTCTCAACACCAGCGACACTCTAGATCTGCTCACCTCAAATGTCTGCTTTTCTATCAAAGTCTTTAAGCATAGGATTAGCACAGTGCCATCCACGCCGAGATAGAAAGGGACAAAGTCTTTTGCCATTTCTACAGCAAAGTCTTTAAGCATAGGACTAGCACAGTGCTGTCCATGCCGAGCTGTAAAATGACAAAAGCCATTTACCACTCCAGGCACAATATTACAGCTTTGAATTGGTAAATTACCATCCAAGCCATCCTGAAATGAGTAAAAGCAACCCCTGACACAGTGCTTCGCTCTAACTAGAGCTCTTCAGAGAGGTAAAGCTTTGTCCAGACACAAGGGAGCACCCAGTATAAGTCAAAAGAATACCCTTTCAGGCATAGAGTGACGCATAAATTATGCAAAAAAAGAAGCAGAGAACTCTGGGTAGTTCTCAAGTTTGAGGTGAGCAGATCTAGAGTGTCGCTGGTGTTGAGAGTGCTCTATACAGGAGCTGCTTTCCACCTAAACTTGAGAACTACCCAGAGTGCTCTGCTTCTTATTTTGCATAATTTATGCATCACTCTATGCCTGAAAGGGTATTCTTTTGATATATATATATAGATACACACACAAACACATTTATACATACATTTTGGAAATACTTCTTATGGAACAGTTAGTATGTCTTTTGTTTCTATTGCTGATGAATATTTCAAAGGAAGTACCTATAAGTGGAGGGTAACTTCCTGCTCGAGAAAGGCTGGTACGCCGAAACGCGTCACAATCCATGTTGAGCAATAAAATGAAATCTCTCTTTGTCCATAGAGTAAGAGGCGTGCCGGATTATTATACATATACACATATATATATATATATATATATAGAGAGAGAGAGAGAGAAATATCTACAGATATATCTATATAGATATATATCCACTGAGACAATCCTCAAATACCATAGATAAGGATCGATGTAGACACTCGATTAGATTTGCGTTCTTTATTCACCTTCCACCATAACGCGTTTCAGCAGTCAGTCGCGGCCTTGATCACATGGCATGTGTGTCATTTCCCATTAGTTTTTGAACTAATGAGTCAACATTAAAATAAAGACAAGACTTTGCACTTGTTAATGAGAAAACACTGCTTCAATCTGGCGTGATGCCAATCATTATCATGCACGTCATATGCACTTTAAACTACATTACATTGCCCAATAACATTTCTCGCAGTTCTACACACGTTTTGAGATATTACACCGCTGTCAATATTTTAGAACGTATTTTCATAAGTTGTATAACATAACTACTGATTCGATCAATCGAGCCCAAGTGGGCGAGCAATTTCAAAACAGCAATACTTATTTCATTGCATCATATGTTCACATTAACATTAACATAATTTCTTGTGTGACACAGTGCGTGCAATCAATCAAGTCCATGAGGACAAACTCTATTTAAACTGCATCTTATGCTCAAGTGTGCATCAGCATTACCCCATTGCTTCTCCTCTTACTTACATACCATATTATATCAAAACTGAGGTGCTTGCAGAATCAAACAAGAGGTGCTCATAACTTGAATTCATCAAATTTAAATTCAACCCTTAAAAAGACATCATCACCTACAGGGATTACATACACACACATACATAATATATATATATTTTTCACAGTGGCAGTCGCGACTGTGTAGTTATAGTTAGGAAGGTGTTTCCACAGGAAAAGAATTGTTTGGTTTGCCAAATACTTTGGCACCAATTCACAAATCTCCACAAAGCTTTCTGAAAACGAAAGGTTCATCCATCTAAGTTCGTTCCTGGAACGTTTTGGGGTGATGCGTCAAACAGAGGGCGAAAAAAAGGAGGGTGGTCCCAAAATTCGTTTTTGCCATGGCATTTTCCATAGGAAATTTTAACAGCGATACAGAAAAAATTGCTGAACGGAATTACAGCAAATTTGGCAGAAAGCTAGATATTTACCCAGAAAGCAAGATTTTGGTGATTTGGTGTAAGTCTGTTCAGCATTTTTTGAAAAATTAAGGGTTAAAATTTATGTAAATACAGAGACGCTGTAGAACCACGGAACAAAAACCTCCAATAAGATTTGAATGGCTGCTGTCAGCATCACCAAAGATGTTCTAGCAGCCATTTTAGGACTCCGGGACTCAGTCCCCTGCCCTGAATAAACAATTTAAAAAAACATATAGGGGTCAGAGTAGGGATACCCTGACCCCATAGACCCGGCATGGACAAAAAATGTACAAAAAGTCCCACCATTTTTAAATAAAAGAACCCCCCCCCCCAAGCTAGGCCAGGGTGTTTGCGTATTGTTTATTTTGGGGAGGGGGTGTGCGCCCCCACACCTTCCCGAGCCATTTCAAGGCCCCGGTACTAATGATATTTGTAGGTGGAGGGCATGCAGCCCCTCCTCCTTGAGCCATTTGAAGGCCTTGGGGATTCCATCTCCCGGGCCGAAGTCATTTTTATGGGGAGTGAGGTGGGCATGCAGCCACCATCCCAGAGCCATTTGAAGGCCCTTGGAGCCGCGTCCCCATAGGCAGATATTTTTTGGGAACGGTTGAGACATTTTAAAGCCCCAGGGGTGCTATCCCCACGGCAGATTTTGTTTCTCTGGGGAGGGTGATCCCCTGCTCAAGCCACACAACAGCCCCTTCCCCTAGGGCCCGATGAGGAACAGTGTCCCAGGGAACCCATCCCCCGGGACACTGTCTTGTTGACTGCGCTGTGAGAATGCAGGCAGGGAATACATATCTAATTCCCTGCCTGCACTCTCCCCGGCAGAGAACACAGCGTTGCTCTTGTACTGCAGGAACAGAAATAAAAGCAGGATGGGTGCTGGCTGGGGAGCCATTAGGGGCTTCAGTGGGCCTTGCGCCTACCACCACACCCCCCAACATTTAAAAAAAATTTGTAGGTCTCTTAGATGGACCCGGGACACCCCAAAAACAATTAAATAAAAATTATGAATAATACATGGGTGGTAGGAGCTCCCCATAATGCCCTTCAAGGGCTTATTTACATATTTTACTCTGTTTTGTAGTGCCAAATCTGACCTGGGGCACAACCAATATATTACAAAGATGTTGTGTGTGGGGGGGGGGGGGGGGATGTAAGAAGCACAGCAGGACCCCAGGAAGGATTTTTCAAATTAAATTCGTTTCCTGGGTCCTTAAATGCATGAACCCAGGAGAGTTTACTCCTTGTGTTTGGGACTATGGCTGCAGTTTTGCGGCATGATACACTTAGAGATGTTTGGAATAAAAATGCTTTATTTTACATATTTTTGAGAACATAATTGTTATGCATTGTCATGTGTGTATTTATAAGGATTAGTTTGGAAGACGGCTATTGATAAATTATTCTGGTTACTTTTTAACAAAGCCAATAGATCTGTTTTATATAGACTGATGAGCTGACCCCTTGCTAGAACCAATAGGCCAGCTTTTTGTATTTTGGTGTTCCGACTCATTGAAAAAGCGAGTAGGTCTGCCTTACTTAAAATAACAACTCTTTATATTGTTACTTCTCATTTAAAAAACTCAGAAATTCGCTGAAAAAAGCAAAGGTTAAAGTAATATCATAGTTAGGTAATAATATCTTATTTTACATTTTTTTTAACTCCTCAGAAATTCACTGAGAAAAAAACAAAGGTCAAAGTGATGGTATAGTGAAGTGAAAAGAATCAGTTAAAACATAGTGTTTTAAAGTAAAGAAAATGTGTATATATATCACTGAAATTCACCAGTTATAGTTAACTGAAGTAACTGTAAATCACTCCCCCCTCCATGCACTGCTTATGATTTCGCCTATCACAAGACAGATGAAATGTTCTATAACATCATTAATAACATCCCAATCGGCATCTTAAATGACATCATTGATAACAACACTGTGCATGGCAGGCTCGCAAGTTATAGTTACTTCAATTAACCTTAATTGGTGAGTTTCAGTGTTATTCTTTTAGTTTAAAACATGACTTTAACCAATAAACATACATATATACACACATACACATATACATATATATATATTGCGCTCTCCGTTGGCACTCGAGATTCCTCCCCGCCACACACGGACACGGACCGCAGAGTAAGTGCTATATTTTAGATTTTATTTAGATGTCGCCATTACACGTTTCAGCTTCTCAAGAGCCTTGATGTATGTGTGTATATATATATATATATATATATATATATATATATATTATCTACTGGCGGTCGCCAGTAGATAGTTATAGTTACAACCTATTATCCATAGGAAATCCGCGACATTCTATTTGAAATAACTCTCTTGCCGGTTGACGTATCTTCGCAAAATTTTCAAACTTTGTGGGGCGCTCCGGTCCGCTCCTACCCTGAAAGTCTCGGGGGATTTGTCAAGCGGGGGCCGAGAAAAAGGGGGTCCCAAAACGCGTTTTCCCCATGCAATTTTCCATAGGAAACTTTAGACACGGCTACAGCCCGAACTGCTGAACGGAATTACACCAAATTTGGCAAAGAGGTAGTTCTTGGTTCAGAAAGAACCCTTTTTGTTAAATGGTGTAAATCCGTTCAGTAGTTGCTAAGAAAATCAAAAGTAAAAAGATAGATATATCTATGGCCGAGTAGGGTCCGCGTACCCTCAGCGCACCCTGCGCGCACCGTCCCGATCACGAGCTGCATGTTAATTGGCTGTCAGCTGGCTGTCAACATTCCGATTCAGGAAATGTTGGCAGCCATTTTGTCCCTCGGTAGAACCGAGGGACAGAAACAAGTGCGCAAAGCGCACAAAGGGGGCAGGGTAGAAACACCCTGACCCCTAGGTTTGCTCAGGGGGTCCCACAAGGACCCCCTGGGCAAAAATTTAAACATTTTTTTTTAAATCGGCAGGATGCGCTCAGGGTGCGCGAATCCTGCCGAAAAAAGAAAAAATCGAGCGCGGTCTCCGCGCTTCGATTACATTTTGCCCCGGGTGGCCCAAGTCCCGGGGGCATGGTGAGGGTGGGTATATTGTTTGTATGGGGGCCTCAAAGGGACCCCCAAGCCCCGAGGACCGCCACCCCCGGGGCTTTATAAAAAAATGGTGCGGGAGGGCTCTCCTGCCCTCCCGCAGCCCCGGGGACCGCCACCCCCGGGGCTTCTTTTTAAATAAATA
>CAWUFW010000064.1:2052500-2055000 GCA_963921515.1 Calotriton arnoldi
TTTTTCTTGATTATGTTCCTCACTGCACCTACATGTTGGTTGTACTTAAGGATGAACCTGAATTTGTCGGGTGTATCAATAGTCTCCTTCTCCGTTGATTTAGGTTTGAGAAGGGACACCCTAGATTCCTGATTACTTTTCTTGAGGGCAGTTTCTAGACATTTTTTACTATAACCTCTCTCCCTGAATCTAGTTATACATTCACCTTGAGCTTTATATAGGTCCTTATCACTGCTGCAAATACGTTTTAACCGCAACAGCTCGCCATATGGTATACTTTGTACCAGGTGCCCAGGATGGGCACTACTGGCATGCAAAATGGCATTGCCCGCTGTCGGTTTTCTATGGAGTCGTGTTTCAAGTTTGTCGTTCTCAACATATACCTCAACATCCAAAAAATACACAGTGGTATTGCTGATGCAAGCAGTAAAGTGTAAATTAAGTTGGTTCTTGTTGATTTGATCAATGAATTTTTCTGCTTCTGATCGTGTACCCCGCCAGACCAAGAACAGGTCATCAATGAACCTCCACCACACCTTTACGTTCTTGGTCATGGCCTCAATATGTTCCTTCATGAGAACCAGCTCCTCCCACCAGCCCATGTGGAGACATGCATAGCTGGGGGAGAAGCTGACTCCCATGGCCACACCCCTTGCCTGCTGGAAATAAGCATTCTGGAACATGAAAATATTGTTGGTTAGACAACATTCCACCATATTAATTAGCTTATTGGTATGTTCAGCATATTCGGGACCCCTTCGTGCTAGATAGTATTGTAGGGCTCTAAGGCCATCCTTGTGCCTAATCGACGTGTACAATGAGGTCACATCAAGTGTGATGAGTAGATAATCATCACACCATTTAAAATCAAGCATTTTTCCTAAAAAGTCCCCTGTGTCCTTAATGTATGATGCCAATTTTTGGACATATTCCTGGAGGAAGAAATCAATATATATTGATGTTTTTTCAAAAACACTGTTCCTGGCGGAGATGATCGGCCTGCCTGGTGGCTTACTGGCATGTTTGTGAATCTTAGGGATGAAATATAATATTGGTGTCACCGGATTGTCGTTCCTCAAATATTTATATTCATCCATAGATATCAAACCTGTGTTTTTCCAGGCCGCCAATTTCATCTTGTATGTCCCATATACTGCATTCAAGGTTTGTCTGTTGCTGCGGCAGTAGCAGGTATTGTCATTCAATTGATTCATTGCCTCATTGAAGTAGTCATCTCTTTTCCATAAAACTACATTTCCGCCCTTATCGGCACTCCTGACGACTATTTCACTGTTGTTTTTTAGTTTCGTCATGAGTTGATGGTACTGTAGTTCCCTTTTGTTCTTTTTGTTTTTATTTTTGCTTGTGCTCAAGATTTTGCGGTTAAGATTTTTTAAGCCACTCACGACTTGTTCTTGGAATACATCAATTGTGTCCTTCAACATCATGGGATAAAAGGTAGACGGTGGCTTGAATGGTGTTTGTCCTGATTTGTATATATTGGTAAGAGACCTAGATGTATTTGAATTTAAGCACAAAGTCTCACCTTCATTCATCAGATCATATAACACATCAACCAACTGATTGTCGGCGTCATTGTTGACTATTCCTGCCGCTTCATCCCCTTGTGTCTGGGTATCGCTGCCATCATTGGTTTTATATAGGGCACCAGTTTTCGGCCACTTTGATTGTATGAAGTACTTTTGCAGTTTCAGCTTTCTGACACTTTTATATACATCTACTCGGGTGGCTGCATAATTAAAAGCACACTCAGGGCAATAGGAGAGCCCCAGAGCCAAAAGTTGTTCCTCTGCTTTATTTAGAACAGTGTCTGTTAGATTAATGACTGTTCTATTCTCGGCCACTGAGGTTTTTGGTGTTATTTCCGCCAATATTTCTTCTGTTGGCGTTTTGGCTGCCTGTTGTCGCTTCCGTCGTCTGCTCGCCTTGCGCCTCTCCCTGCGTTTCCTGCTTCTGCCATATCCTGTTTGCCCGGTTGTTTTCTCGGGCGCAGGGACTGAAGACGTTCTCAGCATAAAAAATCTACCTCTTCAGTTAATGAAAATTTCCTAGCGGATTGTTGCCTTGCTTTCCTGCGAGTTTCTGTCTCCGGTTCACTTACTGCTGCCGAACTAGCATCAGATGCTGATGTTAAATCTGACTGCAGGTTAGTCATGGTTGCTCCTTGAGTGTTATTCTGCAATGAACCCACTTTGTCTGCTTTAAGGGTGTCAAATTTCCGTGCAAAAGTGAACACTCGTCCACATTCATAATCGCATCGGTCTCGATGAAATTTGAAAGTTTTTCGTTCTCTTATTATATCTTCCTCCTTCTTTAGTCTCTTTTTCATTTCATTTCTTATTTTTTCTAGTTCCTCTGTTTGGCCCATATCATCAAGTTCTTTATTGATTCTGTCGATTTCCTTTGATAGTCTGGCACAGTCTTTCAGCATATTTAACTAAAATGAACAAAAGCCTGCGTGACGAGTCTAAATTGGTTT